>JAQQSU010004703.1:0-14007 GCA_028627135.1 Pseudochirops cupreus
ATATATATATATATATATATATATATATATATATATATACACACACACACACAGATAAGAGATTTTGTGAAGGTAGAAATTACAAGGTATGGTAATAGATTGAATTTGTAGAAAGAATATAAAAGAGGTATAGAAGATAACATCAAGATTGCCAAACCAGTAACTGGGAGGATGGCGGTACTAGTGACTGAAAGGTGCAGAGTAATAGGGAAGAAGTTAAGAGTCAAGGAGTTGGGCAGAAAGATAATGAGTTCTGTTATGAACATGATTAGTTTGAGACACCCATGAGACATACAGTTTTATATAGCAAAGAGATATTTCGTGATTCAAGAATGGAAGTCAGGAGAGAGCTTAGAACTCTTTAAATATATCTGGAATTCATCTACATAGAAATGATCATTGAATCCATAGAGGCTAATGATATCATTATAGTCAAAAGTTGATAAATATTTATTCAGTGTTTACTAAGTATCAGACACTGTACTAACACTGGGACTATGAAGAAAAGCAAATGACAGCACTTTCCTCCTAGGAGCTGACAATCTAATTGTGGAAGACAATAAATTTTCAAAAGATAAAACAAGATGTGGGTAGAATGCTGGGGATGTGAAGAAGACCTGTAGTCATATAGGAAATTATAATACTGCTCTCCTGGGTCCGCATCTTAAATAGAGTATCTGTGAAGAGCTTTCTAATGTACATCCTCTATCCTATCCCATCAGGTATAAAGGGCCACAGGGTTAAAGTGTATTTGGGAAGTGTAAATTTCATGCAGTCTTGTAGATATATGAGTTCTGGAGACAATGATGAAGTTCAGCAGAGCAATCAGTGTCAAGACAGGGCAGTCACCATGCAAGAGATAATAGACAAAGAAGGGAAGAGTACCCAAGACAGACCCTTAGAGAACATCCATGGTTAATTTTTGTGACCTGGAAGAAGATACAAACAAAAAAGAAAAAAAATACTTGAGAAAAAATTAAAAAGTTAGAAAAGGAATTATGAGAGAAAAGGGTCATGAAAACCTAGAAAAGAGAAATTATGTCAGAGAAGAGGCTGATTGGTAGTGTCAAAGTTTGTGGTTGATCATTGGCAAGAGATCAATGATGAGACACATGTTTGAAATCTTTCCAATTCTGTGTACTCTGACATAGTTTCCATTCCACTGGGATAGTTTTTGAAAACCCAGTGTCATCTCTACTTGATGATGAGGTATTAGAGGACCAACCTAGGGGAAGAAGTAAATAATAACTAATTTTTTTAATTAAATAGATTTGTTTATTGACTTTTAGTTTACAAGATGCAATTGCACAATCCCATGAATTTCAAATTTTCTCCCCTCCCTCTACCCCCCCACCCATGGTGACATGCAACCAAATATAGGATTTGCATATACTTTCACATTGGACATTAGTCTGGTTGTACAGAAGGGTTGTAACCAATGGAGTGAAAAAAGGGGAAAAAAGAAAGAAAACCAAACATGGAAAAGAATCGTAACATGTAGATTGCTTCAGGCTCCATTGAAACTCTGTTCTTTCTAGATCATTCTCTGAATATAGATATCTTCTTCCATCCTGAGACTTGTAGAGTTGTCTTATAACTGAGCTTTGCTGAGAAGAGTCCAGTTTATCAACGTTGGTCAACACACATACAATGTGTCTGTGATTGTGTACAGATTTTTCCTGGTTCTGTTCTTCTCACTTAGCATCAAGTTTGTATAAGCCTCTCCAGGTAAATAGGAAGTCCATCTTCTCCCCATTTCTTATAGTACAATAGTATTCCGTTACATTCATATACCACAGCTTTTTTAGCCATTCCCCAATTGATGGGCATACCCCCTGTTTCTGGTTTTTTGCCACAACAAAGAAAGCTGCAATAAATATTTTTGTACATATGGGTCTTCCTCCCCCTTCTATGATCTGTTTGGGATACAATCCCAGAAGTGGTATTACTAGGTTAAAGGGTATGCAATTATTTATAGCCCTTTGGGCATAATTCCAGATTGCTCTGCAGAATGGCTGTATCAGTTCACAGCTCCACCAATAATACATTAGTGTTCCAATGTTTTCCCAATTTCCCACTTTCCTCTTAATCTTGGTTACATCAGCTTTGTTTATACAGAAACTTTTCAATTTAATGTAATCAAGATTATCCATTTTGCATTTTATAATTCTCTTTAACTTTTCTTTGGTCATAAAATCTTCCCTACTCCATAAATCTGACAGGTAAACTATTCCTTGCTTCCCCAGATTACTTACAGTATCAGCCTTTATACCAAGATCATGCACCCATTTAGACTTGATTTTGGTGTACGGCAGTAGATGATGATCTATGCCGAGTTTCTGCCATACTATCTTCCAATTTTCTCAGCAGTTTTTGTCAAATAGTGAGTTCTTATCACCAAAACTGGGGTCTTTTGGGCGTATCAAACAGTATATTACTATAATTATTGACCACTGAGTCTTTTGTACCCAGTCTATTCCATTGATCCACTATGGTATTCCTCAGGCAGTACCAAGTAGTTTTGATGACTGCTGCTTTATAATAGAGATTAAAATCTGGTACAAGTAAGCCACCTTCCCCAGCATTTCTTTTCATTAATTGTCTTGATATTCTCGACCTTTTGTTCTTCCAATTGAGCTTTGTCACTATTTTTTCTAGCTCTATAAAGTAATTTTTTGGTAGATTCTTTGGTATGGCACTAAATATGTGATTTAATTTAGGTAAAATTGTCATTTTTATTATATTAGCTGGACCCAGCCATGAGAAACTGATGTTGTTCCAATTAGTTAGATCTTATTTTATTTGTGTGAAAAGTGCTTTGTTGTCATGTTCATATAGGTACTGGGTTTGTTTTGGCAGGTAGATTCCCAAATATTTTATAATGTCTACAGTAACTTTAAATGGGGTTTCTCTTACTATCTCTTGATGTTGGACTTCATTGGAAATATGTAGGAATGCTGAGAATTTATGTGGATTTATTTTATATCCAGAAACTTTGCTAAATTTACTTATAGTCTCAAGAAATTTTTTACTTAATTCTCCAGGAATCTCCAAGTATCTCATCATATCATCTGCAAAGAATGATAGTTTAGTTCCATCTTTGCCTAATTTGATTCCTTTGATTGCTGTTTCTTCTCTAATTGCTACTGCTAACATTTCTAGTACCAGATTGAATAAGAGGGGTGATAGTGGACATCCTTGTTTCACCCCTGTTCTTATTGGAAACGTTTCTGGTTTATCCCCGTTGCATATAATGCTTGCTGATGGCTTTAAGTAGATGCTACCTATTATTCTAGGGAAAACTCCATTTATTCCTATACTTTCTAGTATTTTTAATAGGAATGGATGTTGTATTTTGTCAAAAGCTTGTTCTGCATCTATTGAGATAATCATTTGGTTTCTGCTGGTTTTATTGTTGATATGATCAATGACATTGATAGTTTTCCTCATATTGAACCATCCTTGTATGTCTGGAATAAAACCAATCTGATCAAAATATATTACTCTTGTGATAATTTGTTGTAGACTTTTTGCTAATATTTTATTTAAAATTTTTGCATCTGTATTCATGAGGGAGATTGCTCTATAATTTTCTTTCTCCCTTTTTTCTCTCCTTGATTTAGGTATCAGTACCATATTTGTGTCATAAAAAGAATTTGGTAGGACTCCTTCCTCACCAATTTTCCCAAATTGTTTGTGGAGTATTGGGATCAATTGATCTTTAAACATTTGATAGAATTCACTAGTAAATCCATCTGTCCCTGGAGAAGTTTTTCCTAGGGAGTTCCCTGATAGCTTGTTCAATTTCTTTTTCTGAGATGGGGTTATTTAAGTAATTTACTTCCTCTTCTGTTAGTCTGGGTAACTTATATTTTTGTAAATATTCATCCATTTTGCTAAGATTTTCAAATTTATGTGCATATAATTGGGCAAAATAATTCCTAATTGTTGTTTTAATTTCCTCTTAATTGGAGGTAGATTCACCCTTTTCATTTTTGATATTCATAATTTGGTTTTCTTTCTTTTTTTATCATATTAGGTAAAGGTCTATAAATTTTATTGGCTTTTTCATAATACCAGCTCTTAGTTTTATTTATTAATTCAATAGTTTTCTTAAATTCAATTTCATTAATCTCTCTTTTGATTTTCATTATTTATAATTTAGTATTTAACTGGGGATTTTCAATTTGTTCTTTTTCTAGATTTTTCAATTGCATGCCCAATTCATTTAACTCCATTTTCTCTAATTTTTTCTTGTATGCATTCAGGAAAATAAAACTTCCCCTTAGAACTGCCTTTGCTGCATCCCACAAGTTTTGGTATGATGTCTCATTATTGTCATTCTCTTGAGTGAAGTTACTGATTGCTACTATAACTTCTTGTTTGACTCACTCATTCTTTAGGATTTAATTATTTAGTTTCCAATTAGTTTTTTGTGTTTCTTTCCATGGCTCTTTGTTGCATATAATTTTTTATTGCATCATGATCTAAGAATGAGGCGTTTAATATTTCTGCCTTTCTGAATTGAATTGTGAGGTTTTATGCCCTAGTACATGGTCAATTTTTATGTATGTGCCATGTACCAGTGTACGTGGTTGATTTTTGTGTATGTGCCATGTACCACTGAGAAGAAGGTATATTCCTTTTTTGTTCCCATTCAGTTTTTTCCAGAGATCTATCATTTCTAGCCTCTCTAAAATTCTATTTTCCTCCTTAAGTTTTTTCTTGTTTATTTTGAGGTTAGATTTATCTAGTTCAGAGAGGGGGAGATTGAGGTACCGCACTAGCAGAGTTTTGCTATCTATTTCTCCCTCTAATTCCCTTGACTTTTCCTCTAGGAATCAGGACACTACAACGCTTGGTGCATTTATGTTAAGTAATAATATTGCTTCATCCTTGATGGTGCCTTTTAGCAGGGTGTAGTTTCCTTCCTTATCTCTTTTAATTAGATCTATTTTTGCTGTTACTTTATCTGAGATAAGGATTGCTACTCCTGCTTTTTTTTTTTACTTTAGCTGAAGCATAATATATTCTGTTCCATCCTTTTACCTTCACCCTGTGTGTATCTCCTTGTTTAAAATGTGTTTCTTGTAGACAGCATATTGTAGGATTGTGGTTTTTAATCCACTTTGCTATATGCCTCTGTGTTATGGGAGAGTTTATCCCATTCACATTCACATTTATGATTACTACCTGCAACTTTCCCTCCATCTTATTCCCTCTGTTGTTTATATCTTTGTATCTTCCTTTTCCCCTCAAGAGTTTTCCTTTTGATCATCACCTCCCTCAGTGTTCCTTCCCTGTGTCCTCCCCTCTTTACCTACCCTTTCCCCTTACTACTCTTTCCCCCCCTTCTGACCACCCTTCCCATTATTACATTCCCTTCCCTTATCTCTCCTACTGCCTGTAGGGCACAATAGATTTTTATTCTTAACATTTTATTCCCTCCTTGAACCAAAACCAATGCTAGTCAGTTTCATACAGTGCTCCTCTCCCTCCCTCTTTTCCCTCTAATCTTATGAGTTTTTGTGTCTTTTCATGTTAGAATCTAAACTTAATTGTTTGTATTGATGCCTCTTTAAATTAGGAACAATGAGATTAATGATTATATGATTCTCATCTCCTTCCTTCCCTCCCCTCCACTTTCGTATGTTTTTATGCCTCTTCTTGTGGCATAATTTACCATTTTCTGCCTCAACCTTTCCTTTTCTCCCATTACAATCCCTTTCTTCCCCTTAATATGTTTTTTTAAAATCTTTAGATTAGTTCACTTATACCCACATCCTCTATATATGTACATCCCTTATATATGCCACAATACTTACACAAATTTCAATATTGACAGGTATCCACTTCTCATATAGGGATGCAAACAGTTTGCTCTTATTGACTCCCAAGTTGTGTGCATGTGTGAGCATCTGTGTGTGTATGTGTTGTTGTATGTGTGAGTGTGTGTTTTCCTTGTTTACCTTTTTATGTCTTTCTTGGGTCATGTAAGTGAAGATCCAATTTTCCATTGAACTCTGGCTTTTTCATCAGAAAAGTCTGAAAGTCCTTTATTTCATTAAATGATCATCTCCTTGCCTGAAAGATTATGCTCAGTCTTGCCAGGTAGCTCATCCTTGGTTGCAGTCCTAGCTCTTTTACTTTATGAAATATCAAATTACAATCCCTCTGATCTTTTAATGTTGCAGCTGCTAAGTCCTGTGTAATCTTGATTGTAGTTTCATGATATTTGAATTGTTTATTTTTGGCTATATTCATTATTTTCTCCATGACATTGTACCTCTGGAATTTGGCTACTGTACTTCTTGGAGTTTTCAATTTGGGATCTCTTTCAGGAGGAGATCGGTAAATTTTTTCATTAACTATTTTACCTTCTGATTCTAGGACCTCAGGACAGTTTTCTTTGACAATATCTTGGAGGATGCTTTCCAGGCTGGTTTTTTCACCACGGCTTTCTGGTATGCCGATAATGCTCTTGGATCTGTTTTACAAGTCACTTGTTTTCCAGTGAGATATTTTGCACTTTCTTCTAATTTTTCCATCTTGATGTTTTGTTTGAATGACTCTTGCTGCATCATAGAGTCCTTAGCTGCAATTTGACTGATTCTAATTTTTAGTGAAATATTTTCTTCATTTAATTTTTGAAGTTCCTTTCTCATATGTCCAGTTTTAATTTTCAGGAAGGTATTTTCTCCAATTAGATTTTGGACCTCCCATCCTAGTTTTCCAATTTTATTTTCTAAAGATTTGTTTTCTTCAGTGAGATTTTTTTTTCCAGTTTGGTTATTGTAGATTTAAATTTATCTCCTACCTCTCTAATTTCTTTTTTAAAATCCCTCTTGAGGTCCCCTAAGAATGCTTTTTGGGTTTGAGACCAATTCACATTTCCTTCTGTGGTGTCCAGTGTGAGTATAGAGTCCACGTTGCCTTCTGAATTTGGTTGTTCTTCCTCACTGTAAAAAGATTTAATGGTCCTAGCCTTCAAGGTTCCTTCTTCCCCATTGTGATTGCCTATGTACTGGATTTTTAAAGTGGCTATCTGCCTCTGGGGTGAAGAAGTATTGAGCTTCTCAGGCGGTGGGGTAGGGGTTTGATTGTTAACCTCATGAGCTGTAGTGTCTAAGTGACTGGACTGAGGCCAAGGCCAGGACTCTCAATGTTTCCCCTGAGTTACCTTAAGGCTTACAGGGTTACCTATGGTAGCAGGGTGGCTTTCAGGGTTCCACCTCTGTGTCTCTGGGCTACAGCTCTTGCAGGCTCAGTAGCAGGAGGCCAGTGGCAGGGCTGCAGTCTGCTGATTGCCCAGCTGGTGCTAAAGCCCTCATGGGCTTGTGTTGTTAGTGTTTGCTGGCTCCACCCTCCTGGGCTTAGACTCCACACTGCCTCACTTCCCCCTTCCTCAGTGACTCCCAAGCTTGAGGCTGTTTCCACTAATTCAGGATTCTACTCAGGGTGGGGCAATTATCTCCAGACTTTTCTGGTGAGGGGAGGGGGGATCAGAGCAACTAGCTTTTATTCCTCCATCTTGATTTCTGGAAGTTCAGATATGTAATTTTTAAACTTCCAGATTGTGGGCCAGTAGCCCCAGAAGAAGCTCTTTTCCCTGCTGCAGGCCCTGCATTTTCTCTTACCCAGCTCCAACAAGCCTCTGTCCTGTGGTGAGACTAAGGCTGGAAATCACCCTTGGGGTGGGTGAGTCTGCTGTACTCTGCTCTCAGATCCATGCTGGTGCAGCTCCTGTGTCCTCTGTGTTCTCCCTGCCCAGACCCGAGTAGGCTTCCTGGCCTGGGAATCTGCCTTGTTCTGTTTCCCAATGGGTTCTGTCACTCTAAAATCGATTCAAATTCACTTTTTAGCATTTAGTGACAGAATTCTTGAAGGAGCTTAGAAAAGTTACTGCTTCCTTTTCACCATCTTAGCTCCACCCCGATAATAATTCATTTTTAATGATGTCCTTACAGAAGCACTTTCAGGTAGATAGCCTTACTGTTATTATCTCCTATTTATAACTGAGAAAATGGGGTGTCAAAGAGTTTAACAGACTTGCTAAGGTCAAACATGGAAGAAATGATAGAGCCTGGAGTATGACCTCATCTTCCGACTCCAAATCTTGAACTTTTTCACCTCTACCATGACTTCTATCACCCTATCTACACAGAAGTTTTCACCAAATGTAGACAAACTGTAAAAACAATTTGACTTTTCTCTTCTACCTTAAATTTAATTTCAAAAGATTAAAGAAAAAACAAAATATCCCTTTCTAAATCACAACTTTTCTGTTTATACCAAGGTGTCTAGATTTAAACACAACCCTTTGTTCCATATTGATATGAAATTAAATTTTGTGCATACAATCCCAAAGAGACTAAGCCATACCTGTTATTAATGGGTAAGCTTATCCAAACTTTATTTTCCCATGTTTCAATTTTTATTTGAATCTTGGGATTAAAGTTATTGACTTGATCTTCTCTGGGCCTCACTTTAACAGAGAAAGGCAAAAAAATAGTTCCAACTCCCAAGCAGCTCAGTCTAATGGGGAAAACAGTATGAAAACAGCTATGTACAAACAACATATATACAGAACAAAATGAAGTTATCAACAAAGGGAAGACATTAGTAAAGAGGATCAGAAAAGGCTTCTCTAGATTCTGAAACTTTAAAGATATTTTGGTAAGAATTTACAAAATACATAGTCTTTGGTGATAGTAACAGTAGCCCATATGTTCTCATCAAAGCAGTTCTATGAGGTTGGTAACGAAAATATCACTGTCTCTATTTTGCACCTCAAGAAATTGAGAATAAAAGAGGCTAAGTGACTTGTCAATAGGCTAGTAGAAATTACAGTTGAGACTTCAAACCAGGACTCATAATTCCAAATCCTATGATCTTTACAATACTCTATGACAACATATGCATGTAATCCTTGAGCTAAACAAAGTATACTCATTGATAATCACATTCTGATTAATTAGACTAATATATGTATGAATTACTGAATCATTATTTTGGAATGGGACTTGGTCATAGATATCATATAGTCTAACAACTTAAATTTGTAAGTGAGAAATTGAAGCTAAAGAGATTGTTTCCTCTTGGTCACAATTTTTAATTTGTAGATTTAATATGAATAATTTGATATTCCAAAATTTATTGTCATAAAGCCAAAATGATAGATTTGCAATTAATACTAGACATTTTCTAGCAGATCCTCTCACTTTAATATTTGTATGTCAATAATTATTTGACATTTCCCCATTTAACATTAGTCTTATACCTTAAAAACTTATATATGAGGATGATACTGACATTTCATATATCATCATGGATAAATCAATATTTTTAAATTTTGTTTGCCTTATCTAAGCTACCAAAATTAAACAATTATGGCAGTATTTTCAACCATCTAAATCATTATTGGCTAAGATGACTGGAGCATAAAGAAAATTAAGTGACATCTAAGACATCCCTTCCTTTCTCTTCCCTCCTTCCTCTACCTCAGTCCACAAAGGGTACCATACCCTTATCTGCTGGTGCTCAGTCCAGTTCAATATAGTACAACTTTATCTGTAATTTAAAATATGTTTAAAATATAAATATAGAAAAATATGATCATGTATACCTGCTTAACATACATAATTTTGTGTGAGGACTCCCCCTATCAACAGAAATCAAAACCAATCCATAATTGATAGTCACAGACAAATCATCAGGGGCATAAATATTTTAATTAATTTTTACATCCCTGTCTCACTTAAATCCAATTCACTTCCAAGTCATGTAACACCTTTCTGATGTTGTGGTCCTCTTGGAGAACAAAGAAGAAACACCAACCTGTAAGTAGTACCAGCTGCCCCACTTCAGACTCAACTGTCCAGTTCCAGTTGGGCAACACAGCACCTTCCCTCCTCCCTCCCTTCCCCTTCTTTCCCTTTATCTTCCCTTTCTCCTTCCCTTCTTCTTGTGCTTACTCTTTCACCTCTCTTCCCTTCTTTTTCCTTCCCTCCTTCCTCTACCACTGTCCACAAAGGTTACATACCCTTATCTGCTGGTGTTCAGTCCAGAAGCAAAGTAAATTTTGATAGCTGAAACCTTCCAAAATATATAGGGGGCTAAAAGCCTTAAACCCTTTAATTCCTTCTGAATCTTATAGATTGGTCAACAATAGGTGCCAACGCATGCCCCAGTTAGTGGTCATTGTTTAGGCCTTGATGACTCAGATCGAATATAAATTGTAGTTGTTTTGGGACTCCTGAGGGTCCTCCCCTTCCAGATAGATTTTCTTTTTGTTTGGTAAAAGGAATCATTCCTTGGCTCATTTGTTACCTAGACTTAATCACTGAATGCCCATTGCCTCAGCCACAGTGAGAACTCAGACCTTAATTTAAAAATGCCAAAGTCCCCCACTGCATCTGGGCCAGTGTAATTCTTATCTTGTAAGAATTGTAATTCTTGTTGTAATTCTTGTAATTCTTATCTATATCTTGCCACTGCACCCAGATGGCCCCCCAGGAGAGCATGAGGCTATTGACCTTGCACATCCCTCTCTCATTTAAAACCAGTTCACTAACTTGTTATGGAATTACCTTCCTGATGCCATTGTGTTCTTTGAGAATGAAACACAAACAACAACAAGGGTGAGATAGTAAATTAGATTTCCAACTTTTGAATTCAGTCCTTTCAGACTCCATAAATTCTATTCATTATGACACATGCATGTGAATGCATATGTGGACACACATACATAGTTGCTTCTGTGGATTTATAGAAACATAGATAGAATTATATGATGAGTTTTGAAGACAGATCCCTATGAATAGGCAAAAGGATTTAGAGTCTAAATTTGTGGGACTCTTCAAGATATAATCTTGGGCAAGTATTTTTTTTTTCCTTTCCCACCACTGTGGGATAAAAAGTACTGTCTGTGAGTTCCAAACTTAACATGGCTGCAAGAACAAGAACACTGGGATGAATTCTTTCAAGCTGAGAGCTTTTGAAATGAGATCTGAATCAGAAGTGGTTGGCAATAGCAGCAGCAATGATAGTGGTTTCTTTATTGAAAGAATGAGGAGTTGCAATGACAGAGACACGAGATTAGAGATTGTAGAGCTGAACGTTGACAAAAAGAGGATTGTGAGGTCTCTGCCTAAGTGTCCACTGCAGCAGAACATAGGGTACAAGCTGTTTCATCTACGTCCACTTTTTTTTTTGCACTTAATGAATTCTTTTATTAGTCTCTTTGTTTTGGCAATTGGTTAAATTAATTAAACATTTTAACAAAATTATTGTAGTTGATGTCAATATCACTCCTGCATCCATTTCTCACTTTTTTTTCATTTTTGTTTAATTATCTATTCATTTTTAGTTTTCAACATTCCCTTTTATAAGATTTTGAGATCTAAATTGCACCACCATCCCTCCATTCTCCCCTTCCCAAGGTGGCATCCAATCTAATATAGGTTATGCATGTATGAGCATGTTATATATATTTCTACATTAGTGATGTGAAAGAAGAATCAGAACAAAAAAGAAGAAATATGAAAAAGGGAAAAAAACAACAAAAGACAGAGAAAGTAAATGCTTTGAGCTACATACAGACTACATAGATCTTTCTCTGGATGTGGATAGTATTTTACATAATGAGTCTTTTGGAATTGTCTTAGATCATTGCATTGCTCAGAAGAGCTAAGTCTAATAAAGCTGGTCATTTCACAATGTTGCTGTTACTGTGTGGAATGTTCTGCTGGTTGTGCTCTCCTCATTCAGTACCAAATTCACACAAGTATTTCCAAGTTAACTTGAAGTCTGCCTGCTCACCATTTCTCATGGAACAATAGTATTCCATTACATTCATATATCACAACTTGTTCAGTCATTCCCCAATTCATGGGCATCGCCTCAGGTTCCAATTCTCGGCCACCACAAAAATAGCTACTATAAATCCTTTTCCCTTTTTCATGATGTTTCAGGATACAGACCTAGTAGTGGGATTGATGGAACAAAGAGGATGCACATTTTTATAGCCCCTTTGGCATAATTCTAAATTGCTCTCCAGAATGGTTGGATTAATTCATAACTCCATCAACAATGTATTAGTGTTCCCACTTTCCCATATCTCCTCCAACATTTATCATTTTCCTGTTTCGTCATGTTAGCCAATCTGATAGGTGTGATGTGAACCTTAGACTTATTTTAATTTTGCATTTCTCTAATCAATAGTACTTTAGTACATTGTTTTTTAATATGGCTATAGATAGCTTTAATTTCTTCATCTGAAAACTTCCTGTTCATATCCTTTGACCATTTATCAATTTACCTTCACTTTCAGTAGCCAGAGTGTGACAGTGGTTGTTTACTTTTCATTTGGAATAGTAGTTGTAGTAGTTGAAGAAGGAGGAGGAGGAGAAAGAGGAGGAAAGGAGGAACAGCAGCGGCAGCAGCAGCAATGGCAATGACAGTAGCAGTAGCTACAATAGTGATATGAAAATAATAGTAAAGAACTTTTATATAACATTTTAACGTTTACAAAGTAACTTACACTAACTGTTATTTTATCCTCTGAACAATCTTGGGGAAAATGTACTATTATTGTCTGTGTTTTACTAATATGAAACCTAAAGGGACAGAGAGAAGTTAAGTGACTTACCCAGTAAGTGCTTGAGGCTGGATTTGAACTGAGTTCTTTGCAATTCTGAGTCCTGTATTCTGTTCATTAAATAAATTAGCTGCTTTCATAGGTATTAGACTGGGGTTATCCTCTTTTCTCTCTCCATTCTCCTTTCTGACTGCGTAGGACAGAAAAAGACTTAAAAACTTAATCTGTTCTGTAGAATTATTCCCCATTTTTTGTGTATGTGTTGTTGTTCAGTAATGTCCATGTCTTCTTGACTTCCCCCCCTTTCTGTTTTGTTTTGCTAAAGAGACTGGAATGTTTCCCATTTCCTTCTCTAGATCATTTTATTGATGAGTAATGGAGGAAAATAGATGTAAGTGATTTGCCCAGGGTCACACAAGTAGTAAAAGTTTGAAGCCAGATTTGAACTCATGAAGATGAGTCTTTCTGACTCCAGGGTTGGCATCATTGTACCATCTAGGTGCCCCATTATGTTGTGCATCTGTGTATGTGTATGTGTGTGTGTGTGTATGTGTGTGTGTGTGTGTGTATGTATGTGTGTATATGTCCATAATCAATTTTTATTCAATTGGAAAAGTAAGATGATACCCTCAAGAGTTCCCTTTTGAGAACATAGTAGAGAAGATTCCTTTTGAGATATGTGTTAGACTCAATGACCAATAAAGCTTTTCCAAATTTGAGATTTTTATTTAATATCGGCTTTTTTAAAATGATGAATTGTTTCCTTGAACACAAAGGTAATATTTAAAAAAAAAGAAATAAAGCAAAATACATTCAGAAATCTGTCTCAAAATTAGTTTTGATTAAACAGTCTAATTAGTAATAAACATTCCTGCAGAAGCTAAATTAGTGCTACATGGTATCAAATTGAAATTCTTAGAATTAAATTATTTTAAAATCACAAAACAAGCAACTTTTTATTTGTAGTTTGATCATAGATCATGATTAGAACTTTATTTCTTTTCTTCTTTTGTATTCTGTTTGGGATGAAAAATAACCCTCATCCTTAATTTAGTGAAAAAATAAACACAGAGACCTCTTAGGATAAGAAAAGGAGTTTATTCTCTTCCCTGGGAGAAGAGGGCGATCTTCCCCATGACTCATCAGGGTCCCAAAGCAAGGGAGGAAGAGTGATCCTGGGCTGTCCCTGACTCCCACTGGCCAGGAGGAGGGGCCCACCAAGGTGGGGAAAAGGAGACAAAGAAATAAAAGTGATTGGCAGCAGCAATGGAGGAGGAAAAGGGAAGTTAACAATCTCAAACTGCTTGAGAAGTTTTCACTGGTCCTATGCAATCCCCTTTTCTTTTCTTTACAGGAAGAATGCTGGCTAATGAGTCTAGTCTTTATGAGCTTGTATTATTTTTTTTTTT
>JAQQSU010004704.1:0-14007 GCA_028627135.1 Pseudochirops cupreus
CTTTTGGGGATCTTTTTCAAGAGGTGATTGGTGAATTCTTTCAAGTTCTATTTTGGCCGCTGGTTCTAGAATATCCAGGCAATTTTCCTTCAGAATTTCTTGAAAGATGCTTTCTAAACTCTTTTTTTGATCATGGCTTTCTGGTAGTCCAATAAATTTTAAGTTATCTCTCCTGGATCTGTTTTACAGGTCAGTGGTTTTTTTCAAGGAGATATTTCATATTGCCCTCTATTTTTCCATTTGTTTGGATCCGCTTGATAGTATCTTGATTTCTCATGAAGTCATTTGCTTCCATTTGCTCCACTCTAATTTTGACGGAATTATTCTCCTCAGAATGCTTTTGAGATTGTTTCCCCATCTGCCAAAGTTGACTTTTTAAGGCATTCTTCTCCTCATTGGCTTTTTGGGCCTCTTTTGTCATTTGAGTTAATCTATTTTTTAGGGTGTTGATTTCTTCAGTCAGATTGCTAACTCTCTTTTCATGATTTTCTTGCAACATTCTTATTTCTCTTCCCAATTTTTCTTCCACTTCCCTTATTTGGTTTCAAAAATCCTTCTTCAGCTCATCTCTAGCTTTAAGGCATTCTTCGTGTTTATTGGAGGCCCCTGGTGGCAGCACTCTGGCAGTGCTCTCCTGCAGCTCTCTGCCTTGGTCCTTCTTTTCTACAAAGAAGGAATCTAGCGTTTGTTTGCTATTCTTACCCTGCTTCTTATGCTTATGCTTACTCATGGTTGGTCAGTCTGTGATTTTTTTTTTTAAATCTCTGTGGGGCTCTGCTTCCAGAAGGGAAAGCTCTGTCCCAAATTGCTGGGGTCCTCCTGGCTGCCATAGCTCTCAGGAAGGTGCTGTTTCCCTTTCCTACTTACTTCAGGCTCACTGGATAATGAAGACTCCAGGACCAAAAGCCCAAGACTGGGATCCGGATCCAGGCTGCTCAACGTGAGAGCACTGTCCTCAGAACAATAACTTAGTCTCCCTGCTGTCTGCAGGCCACGTGTGGGGAAGCTGCAATGCAGAGGTGGGTGCAAAACCTCTGCCTTTGCTTTCCCACCCTGGAGGCATTTTGGCTGGTCACTTTTCTCCCCTGATTTCACAAGGCCTGCTGACCTGGTTCCGAATGCTGCTCACAGCTTCTGCTAATCTGAGGCTCCTCTGCTCCTCCCATCCAGCCACCCCTGGGGGCTCAGCCAGGGCTTCAGTCCAGGCTGGTTTTGGTTTGCAGTGCTGATATGGTTCCTTGTATCTGAGGTGACTTTCGTGGAAGGTATATTTGTGTGCGTTTTGGAGTTCTAGGATTAGTTTAGAGTCATATTTTATGGGTATTTTGGGGTGGCTATGTGAGAGCTGTGATGTGTTGCTGCTACCACGCCACCATCTTGGCTCGCCCCCCTCCCCCCCCCAAACTGCATTTCTGTAAGTGAAGACAATACATGTAAATCCATTATCATTATTAGGGCAATCAAAATTTTCTAAATAAGAAAAGGGCATGGAAGTGAATTGATCATGGTGAGATGATCTAAAAAAATGAAACAGTGAGAACAATCCCAGTCCATATGATTGACAAAGATGTTTCCAGAAGAAATGTGACAGAAAGATGAACAAGATAACAATGACCAGAGTACTGAAATTGGATATTCTGTTATGGCAACTTACTCTAAGAACTGCATGAACTATCTATCATCTTATATTTGGCTCCATTAATACTTACAACATACTCCAGCCATGATGCTATTTGAATTCCATAACTCATGAACTTTTTCTAGATAAAGTGTTTAGGACATGGTTAAGAATGAGCTTGTCCCTTCTGGGGCTCCTAAACTTAGTACTGTTTCCCCAATCTCTCTAAAAATATGTATAAGACTCTACTACTTTCAAGGACTCATTATGAATATGGGTTTTGATAGTCTGCAGTTTAACTCAAACCCCCAGAAACTAGCAGTCCATATCCTTTTGACCAATAACACTTCTTCATGACTTTTTGAAAGTTATATGATGATGTCTACGAAAATGAACTGTGATTTAACTGGCCTTTCTGGTCATGAACCTATGGCCTAATTGAAGAAAATGATATAATTAGGCTGGACCACTTTGTTCTTCACCCCATTTTAGATTCATGTCAGGTCAAGTGACACAACATTAATAAAGCTTGCCTAGTACGATATCTGGTACATAGTAGGCTCTATTCTCTTCAAATTCCCTTTCCCTCAACTTCTCCTTCAGTCTAAAGGCCCATGACAAAGACATTAAACCTCATGTAGCTGAAGAATAATGCATTTAAGTGCTTGTTCCCTGATGCAATTTTGGGAAGGAGTTTAATATAAACTTTTTATATCTCATGATAATATACTGTAATAAAATAAAATAAAGTAAAATGAAATAAAATAAAATAAATGTTTGTTTCTAACCTTGCATATATTGACATAATGGAGTAAATAAAAAAAGAAATAACACTCTCCTTTTTTTTTTCCTTTTGTCATTCAGCTTTGCCATATGAACAAAAACAGTGATGATAATTGAAAGCAAACAAAATTCACTCTAGTGAAAGAATGACAGAGAAAGCTACCATAAAACCACCATAAACCAAAGAGTCTCTCACGACTCTTTAACACAATGTGAGGAGATAGTATGCATTTTCTTTTAAGCATTAGAGAATTATTTTTTTAATTGTCTCATATAACATGATGTCAAATACAATAATAATAGTGTGGGATAAAAGGAAATAGTGCAAATTTCTTATTCTAGCTTTCAGGATGGTGTGTGGAGAGATTCTTTTGATTACCATATGTTCGTACTATGGTGAAGTAACTTGTACCAAATATTGTGTAAACATTCATGGAAGGAAGTTTTTATCCCAGGAGAGAGGATTGTTTTTCTTGACTGCAGAGATTAGAAGTTGAACAATGATGAACACTTGTAAAAAGATGCATTTCCACTCCAAAATTCCAAGGAAAACTTTTCTTAGAATTTAGAGCCTCCAGAATGATTATAGATTACAGATATGCAAATTAAATATCTCTGAGGTACAACATCTCACTTATCATTTTGGTTAATATAACAGAGAAGAAAAATGATAGATATTGAAAAGGGTATAGGACATTTGGGACACTAAAGCACTGAAAGTGAAGTTGTGAACTGATTCACCCATTCTGGAGTGCAATTTGGAGCTATGACTAAAGGGCTTTCAAACTGTGCCTATTATTTGACTGAAAAGTATCACTACTACTTCTGTATCTCAAAGAGATTTTTTTTAAAAAAGGGAAAAGGCCCTATATGAATAAAAATTTTTATAGCAGCTCTTTCTGTCATGTCAAAGAATTATAAATTGAGGGTGTATTCATCAATTGAGAAATGACTAAACAAGTTGTCTTTTATGATTGTGATGGAATGTTATTGTGATGTAAGAAATGACAAGCAGGATTCTTTCAGGCAAAAAAAAAAAAACAACTAGAAAGGCATACATGAACTGATGCAAAATGAAGTGAGCAGAACCGGAACAGTATAAGCAATATTGTTACAATGATCAAATGTGAATGGCTTTGCTCTTCTAAGCAATAGAGTGATTCATGACAATTCTGAAGGATTTATGAGATAAAATGCTATGTACCTCCAGAAAAAGAACTGATAAAATCTGAGTGCAGATGGTAGCAAACTTAAAAAAAAAAACACAACTTTATTTTATTGTTTTTTCCACTTTTGATCTGTTTTTCACCCCATAATATGACTAATGAAAATATTTTGTATGACTGCACATTATAACATATCAAATTGCTTGCCTCTATCAGTCCTCATATCAAAGGTACTAATCTTCCCTGTATATTCTTATACCCCATTTGATTGAATGTACCTAATTTGAGCAGAGTGGAAGCTGACTAAAAGATTGAATTGTTCTCATTTTTATTGCCAGTATAAAGATTATCAGCACACTTTCAAATTTGTTTCCTCCAATCTCCTCTTCATGCTTTCAGTGAAAACATAGCCACTGCATTCACTGCTTAGATGGATGCCCAGGCCCTCTCTAAGATGGAAACAAGTAATCCTAGTCAACCAAACACTTAATGTGGCCTGATCACCACCAGTCCCCATCCACAAAATGATTTTGTCATCTGCCCCAATTCCCTTAGGTCCTTGCTGTCTTCTCTTTTCAAGTCAATTTATTAAAAATAATAATCCATCCCAGTATGGTGTACTAGGTAGGGTGCTGGATTTGGAGTTAGGAAAACCAGGGTTTAAATTCCACCACAAACACTTACTGGCTTTGTATCCCTGGATGGGCCACCTTCTCTGTGCTTCAGTTTTAATGTGTAAAATAAAGGAATTGAACTCAATGACATTATAGTCCTACCCACTGCTAAACCTATAATATCACAAAATCAGAATATGCCAGTCTGAATCCTGGTTCTGACATTTACAACTTGGTTGATGTTGGGTAAATCACTTCATCTTTTTGACTCTAGTTTCCTCATTAGTGAATTTAAGGACTGAGAGAGATAATGTGTAAAATACTTCTAATCTACAGTATTATGGTGCTGAGATGATGGTTCCCATAAACTACAGGGGTGGCCATTAACACTGAGGAACAACATAGTCATAGTGTCTTATTTGTAGAGTTTATAATCTTGGAGAAAAGAGTGAGATGTTAAGCCACTAGAAGAGAATCAGGATAAAAAACAAAACAAAAAAAACAAACAAAAAGTTTAACAAAGGTACATTTAAATTCACCCAGGCTAGAGTCATCATGCTTTCCATTTTAATAGAAATTAAAAAAGAATATTTAACCACAAAAATCCAGTGGAGTTAACATTTAAGACACATTTGGGATCTTCATTGTCCCTCAAACGTCAGTCTACTCTGAATCTGCTTATCATAGAAATAGACAGGCTGTCCAGAGTTAGGCACAGCTGTTATCTTTCTTTTAATGTTCATAATTATTGACTGTCAAATGTTTACTAATTTGAGTTTTTATTGTCAGTCATTCAGTCAAATAGCAATTATTAAGTGCCTGAAGTGTGTCAGGAATTTCACTAAACACTGAAGACAGAAAAGTACCAAAACAAAACAAAATAAACCAGTCCCCACTGTCAAAGATTTCACTGTCTAACTGGGAAGAAAGCATACAAACAACTCTGTACAACTGATGAATATAGGGAAAAAACATAATCCAGAGGGAAGGCACTGGCATTATGGAGGCTCTGGAAAGGCTTCTTTACAAAGATTGGACCTTAGCTGAGACTTGAAGCAAGGGAAACTGGGAGGCTGTGATAAGGGTGGAGAGAATTCCAGGCATGCAGCATAGCCAGGAAAATTGTTAGGTGTTTGAAAACAGAGTGGTGTGGGTGAAGAATAGCAATTCAAATGTAAGAATTCACTATCTTAAATTTTCAAGGATATATTCTTGGAGGGACAATCATGTAGTCTTAGGGAAAGATCCGCTGCCTCCATGGGGAAAAGTAGCAGATAGACTCAAACTGTGTTTTAACCAAGGGTAAGCCAGAGGCAAAACTTGTTCAAGAGTTAGAGATTCTCCCAGTGCCAAAATTCAAGGGGCTAGGGACAGAACTGGGAAAATTAGAAACCAGAGCAATAAAAGACTGAATGGGATCATTAGTCCCATTACTAGAATTGTCAGTGCAACAATTATTTGTCTCAATCAAACTACCTCGCCAAATCTTAAGCCTTATAATGATGCATATGTGGTCATAAGTATAGTCCATTGTGAACCAAAGCCATTGGTGAGGAGTAAGTACTTGGCACTCATGCCATATAAAAATAAAGGAACAAGAGGCCGGATTTCTGTAATATTTTCACTGCAGCACTTTCCTAAAGTGGCAATCTATTCTACATTTCCTCCATATGCCATAAACTCCAGTGGGAGGAGATAAGGGAATAGTCATTAATATAATGTTTAATATATGCTAGACACTTTATTAAACTCTTTACAAATGTTATCTTGTTTGATACTCACAAAACCCTTTAAGTTAGGGGCAATTATTATCCAAATTTTACAGTTTAGGAAATGGAGTCAAACACCTTAAGAGACTTCCCTGGACCACACAGCCTTTTAAGTGCCTGAGGCTGAATCTGAATTCAGGTCTTCCTAGCTACAGGTCTTTCCACTGTGTCACCAACATGCCATTGTCACTCCCTGTTGCCTCTGACTCACAGAGGGCAAGTGCTCACATGGTGGTCAGAAAAAGTGATACAAGGAGAACGTCAAGGTTTCTAAAGAACTTTGGAATTGATTATGCAACATAGGAGACACTGGCACAGGACTGCTCAGCATGGTGTGCCCTCATTAGAGAAGGTGCTGTGCTCTATGAGCAAAGCAGAATTGAAGCAGCTCAAAAGAACTGAGAAACACACACATTTAGAAAATCTACCTCAAATGTTCACATGGACTGTTTGTACCTGACCTGTGGTAGAGCATTCGGAGCTAGTATTAGTCTGATCAGCCATAGTCTGACACTGAAACTTGACTCTAACATGGTGATGTAATTTTGGTCTTCTTTGAGAATAAAGGACAACAGCCAAACCCAAACCAATTATAATTGCCTTTGTTTCTTCTTTAAAGGCCTGTACTATACGAAACCTTTCCACCTTTCCATATGCATTCTACAGTCTATTCACGCTGATGCACTTACTGTTCCTAACATGACACTCTGGCTCCCATTTACTGGCATTAGATATTTCCCAGGCTTGTTCTGTTCTTTCAAACCTTGGATTTTTTTTTTTAATTCAAGTTACAATCTAGACTCAGTCCAAGCAAAGCACTCTCTAAGAAACCTTCCCTGATTCCTCCAATCCCTTAACAGACAAACTTCTTGAGAAAGAAATAATTCTTTTGTATATGTTACCAGAGAGAGTTTTCTTTTTAGGAGAAGATGGGCACTTTCTTGGGATTATTTTATTAGGATTATTTGGAGTTACATGTTTCCCGGGGATTTAAAAATCCCAAAGGGCTCATCCTAAGCAAATCAGGAGACAGAGTTAAAGGTAATGTACAGAGTGGGGAAAGAGTCTTATTTGACCTAGCTTAGCCTTTCCTTTGCTAAATTTTGGGTGGTGCTTTTTTCCTCAGTTTCATTCCTTCCTTACACAATATAGATTTTTGGTGACTTCTTTTTGTTCTCCATCTATTTCCATTTTCCTTCCTCTCTTCTCCTCCTGGAAAACTATCACAAATGACAAAGAATATTTTCAAATAATAAAAATATTGGTCTTCACAATAACATATGAACAAATTCGAAATAACTGAATAGAGTTCCATACCCCTGGAACTCCCATTTCTATACGGGATGGGTATCTTCTCATCTAGCTGTTTTGGGACCCTTGTCCTTTAAAATTGTGCATGATTCACTTTCAATCAATTTGTGTTTACTGTAATTCCCATTTCTATTGTTGTAATCGTTTTATGCATGACTTTCTTGACTCCACTTAACTTATTCTTCATCATTTGACATAAATCTTGGATTTTTTTGCATTTCTTGTTTCTTATACCAGAGTCATATTCCTTTGCATTGAGGCACCTATTTGTTACATCATCTTTTAATTATTTGCTCTCACAAGAAGAGCTGCTATAAAATACTGTGCTTCATATTGGGATTTTCCTTTGTCCATGAACTCATTGGCTTATGGTGGGTCAAAGAACATGGACCTTTTAATCATTAGTGAAATGAATGTTATCTTTTAAATCTCATCTTGTGTAAAATTGTTCTCAATGACACTCTATGCACCAAAAGTATCTCATTGCTTTCTAATACTGAGTTTGAATAACTATAGTCACCTGAACTGCTGAGAATATTTATAGACATTGTCATTTTGTATATGTTCTGCTTTTAAGGTAATACAGAATTATTTTGCATATGCATGTATTATTAATAATTTTGTTTTATTTTAGACCTATATACATGTATACATGTGTGAGTGTGTGAATGTGTGTGTTTGTGTGTGTGTGTGTGTGTAGTGTTTCTCTTGTTAGAATGCAAATTACTTTATGACACACAAAGTTTCACTTTTACCTTTGCATCATTGGGGTAAGGATGACAGTGCAGATAAAAAGTTGCCTTCAGAACCTCAAAGACCTGCATTCCAGTTCTTCCTCTGACACATTCTGGTTTTGTGAGACTGGTCAAGTGACTTCATCATTAAGTTCTCTAAATAGATACTTAATAAATTTTGGATCTTGTTGATACAGGTAATTGTATCATCTGGGAATTCCTTCTACCAATGAATTCATAATTTCAGTCCCTAAACCTTGTGCTTAGCACTTAGCACCTACCTCCAGACAATGTGTGAATGTTGACTAACAGATTATGAAAACATTTCTGCTCATTTAACATGTTAGATTAATCATTTTTGGTATCAAGGTGACACAGTGGATAAAGCATCAGGACTGGAGTCAGAAACACCTGATATCAATTCTGCCCTTAGACACTTATTAGTAATGTGAATGTGGGCAACTCACTTAACCCTATTTGCCTCAGTTTTCTCATCTGTAAAATGAAAGAGAGAAGGAAATGGCAAACTACTCCAGCATCTCTGTCAAGAAGACCCAAAATGGGATCATGAAAAGTCAAACACTACTGAAAAAATTCTAATCATCTTGAAATATCTTATCATTCATCTGCTTACAGATAAGCTCCGGGAATTAATTAGAGTGAAATGAACTTTAGGTTCCATTCACATATTTTGGATGCATGTGGTCTGGTGCTATGACAGAAGGCCAATTATCATTTAAGAGTTCTTTTCTTCATTAACTTCTCTTACCAAATTGGTTGGTTATGTCAGTTTTCAAACTCACAAGAAAGGGTTCAAGGCTCCTATCATCTATGAAATTACATAATCTAGAGTTTAAATTCATTAAATCGTTATGTGGAAAGGGGAACAAGTCATCTGTAATAATCTAAAACTGCTGACACAGTGCCATAATAGGTTCTTTTCCAAAGGTTTTTATTGCAGTTATATAAGAAATCATTCACTTATGAAGTTCAAAGAAACTTTCTGAATAGATCTTTTTGAATTTTCTTTTGACAGAAGTGCCAGGAAAATCTGAGATATTGCTTGAAACAATTAAAGTTCAGAAAACTTTAGGAAATACATCTTTTGAGTTACTTACAATTCCTTATTTACGCAAAATTTAATTTTTTTTAAATGTATGTGAAAAGATTTAGCATCTGGGGGAAAATATATCAATTACTACTGAGGCCACAGTACTAAGGCCCCTATTTCTTATAATTCAAGTTAAAACTATTTCTCCTCAATTGATATTCAATGGGAGAAGTACAGAATGCTTTCCTCAGTATTATAGTTTCTTATGATGAAATTTGGAGTGAAAACTTAGATTTTTCATAATTCCTTTACGTCTTTCTCTAATTCATCTTTCCTCTGTCATTAATTTCCTTACTATTTATTCTTTACAGGAAGATATTTGTTAGTTTGCATCTATTGAAAGAGTAAGCAAAGAAAAACCATGGAACAATTCTCATCAGGAAAAGCCATGTGGCAAGTCAAGGTTCCAAATTTTTGAAGGCTCTGTGTCTCCGTTCCTATTTTTTTAATCATGAAAAAGTTTGAGATCTCAGAGTTGGACAAAGAAAAACAAAAGGAAAATAAAACAAATTCAGTGACCTTAGACTCTAGTTTAGATTTGAAGAAGTATGCTCTCAAATTTATACTCCAATGTGAGCATTTTGCATTTGAATTCATCACTTCTCTTTAGGGTGGATGCATTGAGAAGGCTAATGCTGGATTTTGTGAGATGGAAACAATCAAGTCCAATGGAAAAGGAACTGGAGTTAGAATCATTCTCTTATTATTTGCTGTCTTATATTGGTAAGTCATCTAAGCTATCTGGACCTCAGCTTCTTTTTTAAAGTGAGGAAGTTGAACTAGTTGCCCTTAATGAGCTTTCCAGTGTTATGTTCCTAAAGATAAAGAGTTGTCAGAGGAAGCTAACAGAACACTGACCCTGGAGTCAGGAGAATCTGAGTTCAAATCTGAACTTAGACACTTAACACTTACTACCTGTGTGACCTTGGGCAAGTCACTTAATTCCAATTGCCCTGCCTTCCCCTCTACAAAAAGACAAAAAATGATTAGTCTAATATTTGATCCAAGAGTCAGGACTGGATACTAGTGAATTTAATTTCCAACACTGCTTTCTCATTATTTGCTATTCTAATTTTTTATAATCATTAAAATATTGTTTTATTTCATATATTTTCTTCAAAATGAGAAAAAAATAATTTCTTTAAAAATTGAACTATGAAATGTTCATATGATGCTTCCAAAATTTCAATACACTAAGGAAATTTAATATATTACTATCATTCACTAAAAGTGAAATAGATATGTGATTTTATCAATATGGATGTTATGTTTTATAACAGAAACTTGAACCCACCCATGCATGCCAACATATTTCAATGCTCATTCTTATCTTCTCATAACTTTTACTTTCTTTTTATTAAAATGTGATCAATTATTGAACTCTCCTCCTTTTAATTTCCCTTATGAATTGTCTGATTCACACAGATATTGGAGGATTAAAGGGTACAAAGAAATGTCCTTTAAAGACACACACACACACACACACACACACACACACACACACACACACACACACACACATATATATATATATATTTCAGTTTATGAAAAAAATGAACCTACTGTGTGCATGCCACATATGTTCTGATGATGCCCTCTAATAAATGGTAACAATGACAATGACCTTGGAGAATATGACCAAATATTATTAATTATTTCATTGAATAGTAACAAAATAATACTGACCATTTCAACTGACTGCAGGATGGCCAGGATGGAAGTGTGGGTAGGAATAGATGAGATATAACTGAAATGAGGCACTAGTGAGTATTAGAGAATTGGACCAATGCCATCTCATGCCAAAGTTCAATGAAAATGTAATTGGTCATCATTGTGGAAGAAATCATAAAAGTGAATCCAAGCTCTATTTTTATACAAATACAGTAATTGAGAAAATCCATATGTTTTGAGAGAATTCTGTCATATTTTTGTACAGGACACTGAAGAGATGTTTACGATTGGAAATCTACTCCCAGGGAGATATGTGCCTATGACAAGTTTAGACTAAATGGTGTATGCCTAGGGCTGCACAAGACTTCTTAAGTGGAATTATTGCTTATTAAACACTTCCTTCTCCTTTGGACAAGAGTATTTCACCTGAACTGTTGCTCAGGACACCAACACCTAGATTCTTACCCAATTCAAACATGATCTGAACTGACTCAATCAACTCTGCTCCCTTCCTCTTTCGTCCTGAAAGAGAAAATAATTTTGAATTGTACACAATAATATATAATTTGGACCTAACTTGAAAAGCAATCCTTTTCCTGTCTAGGGGCAAACTGTATTTTATGTGAGTCTAAACGTACAGTAGCCATTTCAAAATCATATCTATGGAGATGTCTGTGAGGACTGGTATGAAGAGTCTGTGAAAAGAATTGAAAAGTGTCAAAGACTAAGATTTTTGGGTTACTTCCTATTTAGAATCAGAATCAAATAATTTTAGAGTGAGAAGGGACCTCAGATACCTATTAGCTACCTGACTTAAATAGGGATCCTTTCTATAGCATGGCTGAAAAAGGAACCACTCAGTTTTTGCTTGAAGACCTGTTATTTCATCACTGCAGGGACATGCACGAAAAGAACTTCATTCTACCTTTGCAGTTACAGAAATAGGCACATTCTTTGAAATAAGTATTTTTAAAGAGCTGTGTGGGACACTGAGTTATTTAATGACTTGTCCAAGTTAATATAGCCCTTCTGTGTCAGAAAATGAACTTTCAACTCAAATCATCTCTCTCTTTAAAAGCAGTTAGATGGCATAGCAAATGGATCTCAAGCCAGGAAGACTCAAGTTAATTCTTGGTCTCAGATACTTACAAGTTGAGTGACTCTGAGAATGTCACTTAAACCCATTTTTTGCCTCAGTTTCCTTATAATGAACATTATGAATAATGAATATAAATGAATAATAATTTCACCAACTTCCCAGATCTGTTGTGAGGACAAAGTTGTATTATAGTTATAAAACAATTTGCAAACTTTTGAGCAATATGTTAATACTAGTCACTATTATGCACCCCTGTGTACTTAGAAATACATTAAAATCAATAAAGAATCACACATTAAAGGCACTATGGTTGGGTTTCAATAGATTTCAGAGACATGAATTACCAAAGAATTAATGTCTCCCATTTATATGGTGAATCATAATTAAAAATATTTTTACACATATTTCCGCTATTTACTGTGTTTTTTTTTTTTGCTTGATACACTAATTTACTTATACAGTCTTAAAAATAAAGTCAAATTATTCTAGATAATGAATTCTGGAGGTTTACTGACATGAAAGAAATATAGATAGATAGATAGATACATAGATAGATAATATATATTCTTATATATTGCTGAAAATCAGAAGAAATCAACATGAAAAAACAGAAAGTGATTACATTAGAAATAACTACAGGGGTGCCAGGTGATGCAGTGAAAAGAGCACCAGCCCGGAAGTCAGGAGGACCTGAGTTCAAATCTGGCCTCACTCACTTAACACATATTAGCCATGTGACCTTGGGCAAGTCACTTAACCCCAATTGCCCTGACCTTCCCCCTCCATAAACCAAAAGAAAAACTACATAACCACAGAAGATTTCAATTATTATTCAATTTTATCTACCAAGAAACATCTATAACAAATGAAAAACCCAAAAGACCGTGTTTCTGGGTGATTATCAATGTATTAATTAGAATAGCTAATAATAAATTAATGGTAAGTGGTTTCTCTCAGAAAACCAAAGATCCCCAATGGAGACACTGAAAGCTTTAATTGTCTGTACAAAAGCGAAGTGAAAAATCAAACCTGATTGCTGGACATTTAATTAGGAAATGAGCTAGAAGTCTTCAACTCCTCATGTTGTGAATATGGCTTGATGATGAAACTCAGTTGCCTCCAGTAACCAGGACATAGGAAACCATTTCCATCCAGAGCACTCTGGTTATTTTCTTCCTTCACTAGTTGGGTCACCTTAAATTCTAATGGAGAGGCACAAGGAGAGTGTTATTGTGCTTAGGGCAGGCACTCGTTCTGACTGGATTCTGTTTAAACTCCCCTCATCTTGGTTGGGTGGTGTCCAGTCCAAGACTGAGGAGCATAGTCCCTGAGTGTTAGGAAAATCCAATGAATCAGCCATGTCCTACAGAAATTGATTGCTCTTCTATAGGACCTGGGTCTTATAAAAGGAAATAAAGGAGAAAAAGTCTTTATCTTAATTTAACAATTGGTTGTTAATTTAACAAAATAATAATTTCCCTCACATCTAAAAAATTTCTAATATTTCAAATGGAAATACTCCTTCCATTAATAAAAGAGTAAATAATTGAAGAAATATTCATCACTTATTGGTAGGTCAAAGTTAATATAAGAAAAAAAAGTATTCAATACTACTCAAATAAATTTACTTCTTTGATGTCATGCCAATCAAAATACAAAAATATTATTTAATTGATTTAGAAAAAAATGCTGTTAACATTTATATAAAAGAAGAAAAAGTCTAGAATCTCAAGGATAAATTGAAAAAAGTAAGTGAGAAGGAAAGCATCTATCATTGCCAAATGTGAAACCATATTATAAAATGGTAAACATCGATATGATTTGTAATTGTTTAAAAAGAAGTGACCCATCAATAGAACATATTAAGTACAAAGTACAAAAAAGTAAATAAACAGAAATATAGATAGATAGATAGATAGGTAGATAGATAGATAGATAGACAGATAGACAGATAGGTAGATAGATAGTTTTTGATGTGCCAAGAGACCATACATACTGGAGGAAGCACTCACAATTTTAATTCCCTCAACTTTAAAAATAATCTGAAATATAGGTAGTTTGGTAGTACTAAGGCATAGAACAATATCTCATATATATATATATATATATATATATATATATATATATATAT
>JAQQSU010004705.1:0-14006 GCA_028627135.1 Pseudochirops cupreus
ACAGTCTCTCATAATATGCCCACTGTGGAGAGGTTCTGCGTAATTACACATGTTCAGCCTGTATTTGATTGCTTGTCCTTCCAGTGGGGGTTGGTGATGAGGGAGGAAGAGAAAGAATCTAGAATTTAAAGCTCTATAATCAGATGTTAAAAATATATATGTATATATATACAATTATTATTATTATTATCTACATCCAACTGGAACTTAAGATACACAGGCACTGTGGTAGGGAGATCCATCCTGCCCTACTGGAAAGTCAGTGGGGTGATGGGGGTGGACATAGGGGAGGATAGATTGGGGGAGGGGTATACAATGGGTGGCTGTTTTGGGGCGGTGGGTAGGGGAAAGATGGGGAGAAAACTTGTAACTCAAAATCTTGTGGAAATGAATGATGTAAACTAAAATAAATAAAAGTATAAAAAAAAGACAGTAATCTAAATGTTAAGTAATAAAACTTATGTCCCTAATGAGCCTTCTGAAAATTAAGCATCCCTACTTACCCTCAGTGTCCTTCATTTAACATGATCTCAAGGCACTTTCCTCTGGATACTCCTTGGCTCCTACATTCCTAAACTGTGGTTCCCAGAACTGAATATAGTCTTCTAGAAGTAGATGGGTCAAGGTTATCAGTGATCTCTCAACTGCCAAATCTTCTGTTCTTTTAAAATTCCCTCTTTTTCCTCAACTCCTTGGCTTTTCAGATTATTGACCACCCTTTCTTTCTTGATACTTTGTCTTCTGATTCTCCCATGTATGGTACCACTTCTTTTCCTTTTCCTTTACTGGGCCTTCCTTCATATCATTCTCCTGGTTGTATCCGTGTATCAGTGCTCTGGCTTCATCCAGCAGCTCTTCTTTCTTCCCTCCACAATTTCTCTTGGTGATATCATTAGTTCCCATGGATTCAAATTTCATCTGTAGGCAGATGATTCCCAGATGGATTTGTGCAGAACTGCTCTTTTGAACTCCAATTCCATAGCCTCGGCTGCCCGTTGTACATTTCTAATGATTGTCCTGTAGAATTCTTCAACTAAAGATGTACAATAGAAGAACTTGTTATATTTCCTTCCAAATTATCTCCTCTTCTGAACTTCCCTGTAGTGGTACCACCATCCTTATAGTGACCCAGGCTTGTAACTTTGTTATCATCCTCAACTCATCCCATAGATCTTATCCATTATCAAACGTGTAATTTCTTTCTCTGCAGCATCTCTTGTATGTATCCTCTTCTCTCCACTCACACAGCCACCATCCTAATTCAGGCCCTCATTATCTCTCATCTAGATTATTGCAGTAGTCTTATAATTGAACTCTCTGCCTCATATTTCTTCACTCTCCAATTCATCTTCCATTCAGCTTTCCAAAGTGATTTTCCTAAAGTGTAGTTTTGTCCGTGTTATCACCATCCTCAGTAAATGCCAGTGTCTCCCTATTACCTCTAGGATATAAAGGCATTCATGTGGCATTTAAAGCTCTTCATAACCAGGCCCCTTATATTTCCAATGTAAAAGTGAGATGGTTTTCTCATAAACAAATATTATAATAGGACACAGTATTTTTGAAAGTCTTATTTTTATTTAAAAACACCATAACATTCATAAATACTATGTATCATCAGTTATGGTCTCCCTGTATACTGTATAGCATGTTTTTGAAAGCAAATGCAAATTAAAACAGGGAAATAATCAATAACATAAAATTTAATTTCTTTAAGTGCTCATCAGGACAAGAACTTTGCCAGGCAGAAGAGTCTTGGGGAAAATTACTATATAGTCTCCCAGTAGAACAGATTATGTCTAAAGGCAGAGTAACCCTTAGAAACAAGGTAGAGAAATAGTAAGCATTTAAGAGAGACCTCTTGAATTTCAGATTTGGGTAAACTGAGTCTAATATCTTACAATACGTTAGCAAGGAGATTGACCGGGAAAACCTTGTGTTGCCTGAAGTAAGTACTATAAGCAATAATGTAGGTGGTAGAGTGCTCTAAATGTAATTTACTCTCAGTCATGCCTGTCCATTTTGTTGATAGTTTATACTGGATTTCTTCAACAGAGAGCAAGGGAACTGGGTAAATGAGGGGAACCCAGGGATATAATTTATTTAGACTTTTAAAAATCTCAGCGAAATTATAACATATAAAGAAAGCTTTAAAAAAGAAAAGAAATCTGAAATATCTATAGTTTGATGTTACTTCAATTAAACATGGGGCTTAGAGAGTCAGAAAACATTGATCTTTCCTTGTATATAACACCACGCTGTATCTGTAGCTGTGATTCTGGTCGCAGTTTTGAGCCTTAGTATTCAGGAAAGACGTTTTAGAACTGACAGGGTCCAAAAAGGAAAGCAGTGAAGGGAATAGTTGTATCAGGACTGCTGAAAATTGGACCCTTGAGATGGGATCAACGCCTGATCCTAGCTAGAAGGACACAGGCATCCGTAAGGCCGGAACTAAGGGCCCTGTAGAGTGGATGTACAAACTATGGATGAAAATAACACGTTGGGGGCCTGGATTGCATTTCTTGTGGCATCTGTGTAATAAAGAGAGATTTCCTGGGTTCAAACCCTGCACTCCTGGAACCAGATGAACCTCAGAAGGTGTGGAGCAAGCTTCCATTAGTCTTTTCCTTGTTGTCCTATGAAAAATTTATAGATCTTGTAAGTCTGTTCCAGCCAATTAGAGACTGGATTTATTCTGTGGTGTGAGTTAAGTAACAACAGACTTCTTACATGTTTCTCCTCATGGGGGTTCTGGATGCTAACAGAAGCTGGAGGTAGCTTCCCCCCCCCCTTTTTTTTGACCATTGACTCTCATGAGTCATTCAGGGGCTTAACAACCCTCTCATTATTTCAACCTTGTTAAGTTGCAGAAAGCTAAGGGTGGTGAGAAAAGAAAGTTAGTTGTATCACCAAAGCTGGCAGTAGTACTGAGGAAAGCAGAGGGCTCAGAGGAATAAGAGTAGAGGGCATGAACCCTGAACATAAAAAAGGGGCACTCAAAGCTCCATTCACAATCTGTGGAGTAGTGACTCTTATTATCTGAAATTCTCCACCCTGCCAGCTGCTACAGTGGAAACTGACCTTAAAAGGGAAAACTGCTAACTTATCATTCATTCCATAACTGGGGCAAAGATGGCAAATAGGCTTGTAGTGAATTGTCCTTGGAAGCAGGCTTGAGGATAGCCGTGTGAGTATTCCCTTGTTCTGTTCAACTACAGTGGGTTAAGATCAGTGAGAAGTCTTAATTTTATCCTCTTAAGCAAGTTGCTAGGTTTTAATTTAACTCAGTAATATCAAATTACATTTGATATGCTCTTCACAACTTACAAAATCATTTTCACATCCATTTTCTTTTTTTATCCTCAGGATGAGGGCTTGGCACAGTGCTGGGCACACAATAGGCATTTATTAAATGCTTATTGATTTTAATACAAATTGTTTTGTTTCTCCAGATGAGGAAACTGAGTCTAAGGGAGTATCAAGTGCCTTGTTGATATCACATAATTAATAAATGGAACTGATTTTTTGAATGGAGGGCTTTCTTGACTCTATGGGCAAGGTTCTTTAACACTACTCATTGCTTGTTGCTGTCTATTACAGTGTTGACTCAAAACTTTCCATGCAATATCATGTAAGATTATGCTGTCCTAATAAGTAGGAGGGCAAGAAAAGACTGAATAAGATGGTGAAATGGGGGGAGGCATGAGAGAGAGAGAGAGAGAGAGAGAGAGAGAGAGAGAGAGAGAGAGAGAGAGAGAGAAAGATGAGACAAGATGAGATGAGATGAGACAGGCAGATCGACTGACCTAGGTTGTTCAGTGGATAGTGAGATCAAATCCAGCCACATGCACTTTTTAGCTGTGTGGCCCTGGCCAAGCCACTTAAAACCTCTGTGTCAGTTTTCTCATCTGTAAAATGAAGGTAATAATTAGTACCTACTTCCCAGGGTTGTTATGAGGATAAGAAGAGAGAATATCTGTAAAACACTTTTCAAACCTTAAAGCTCTTTATAAATGTTAGCTAACGATCAGCTGGAGGCCAATATGTTACATTACCAAGGATATGGAGAAAAGACCAGTGGAATGTACCTCAAAAGAGAGTGGGTTTCCAGAGTAATGGTCAAGAATGACCAAGGGGAATAAGGAGCAGGATGTCCCCTCTTTATGTTCCAGTGAATTAGGAATAACTCATACTAGGGAAAAAACACAAACTCCTTACCTTGACACTTACCATCTTTTATAATCTAACTCCACCCCAACTTTCTCCGTATAATTTACTTTATTCCCCAGTGGTGGATTCTAATGAGGCAGCTAGTTGTCCCCTGATCTCCATAATCCATTTTCCTACTCTGGGCATTTTCATAAGTTGCTCCCTCCTCTTGTCTCTGGAATGCACTCCCTCCTCATTTCTCCCACCTAGACCTTATCTATTTTCCCAGCAGGTTGACAGTCTTCTATAAAACATTCCCTCACCCCCGCCCTCTTTATTATTGCTCCTTTCCTTCTCTAAATCACCTTGCATTTATTTATCAGTATCTCCCTCCAGAAGGACTGTTAGATTTTTGTCATTGTATAGCATTGCCTTGCTTGTATGTAGTTGGTATGGGATCATAGAATCATGAATCTAGAGATGGAATGGACTTCACAACCAATCTAGTCCAACCTTTTGAATTTACAGTTAAGGAAACAAAGGTCCCGGGAGGTTAAGTGACTTGCCTGTTACAGCTGTTGCTTCTATTACTGTGACTGCTAATGCAGCTTAGTGTTACTGTTACTACTACTGCTACTGTTGTTGCTAACAATGTTACTGCTATTGATGCTGCCAGTGTTTGCTATTGTTACTCTTATTGCTGCTGCTAACTATTACTGCTACTGTTGTTATCACTACAGTTACTACTATTGGCAGTGCTACTATTACTGCTATAACAGGTAGTGGAGTCAAAGGCAGGATTTGAATTGAAATAAGAATTTAAAGCCAGGCACCAGCTTCCTTTAGAATGCTTTCTCCCATTACCCTTTCATTTTATAATACATTAGCAAGAAACACAAAACAAAAACTCACCAACCAACAAAACCCAAACCAAATCCCTCGAGTGGGAAGTGGATTCCTAAATATGCTTTTATTATAAGCAACAGTTCAGGGATTTCAGTACGTGTTTATGTTAATTGTATGTGCTTGTCTCTCCCCTTTAAAATTATAAACCCTTTGAAGTTATAGTTTGAGGTCTGATCTTGACCATGTTTCCTGAAGGTGTTCTAGGAATACTTACTGACAGATACACTTATTCAGAGGTATTTTTATTGCTGAGTGCTGATAGCTTAGGGCTGATTAGGAGATAAAAGTTTGGAGGCATTCCTTCTTTATCTATTTGTGTTCTGAAAAAAGTGCAAATTTTAATTAGATTAAAATCAGTGTAGACTTCTACAGTTAAAGTTTTGTGGTATTTTATTGGATGTGATGTTTTCCTTCAAGAAAATAACTTAAAACCTTTTTGCTCTGGAATAGCATTATTTTTCATGTTTTTGCAAACCACGAAGGGTCCTTAGGTAATGGTAGCAAAATCATGGGAAGTATTAAAGATCAGCTAAAATTCTTCATTTAAGTTACATTAATTTGTGCCATTACACAGAGAGAGAAAAATGAAATTTGATGAAATTGGATCAGGAAATGGGTTTGATGTATTTTTGTGCCGTTAGGTTATACAATAATCATGCTAGTTGCTAGTCCATCAAAATGTAGGCATTTAGGTAACCTTTGCTGTCTCTCAGGCACAACATGTCCTATGTACTGAGGATATAAAAAGGGACAAAAGCATAGTCTTTGCCTTCAGGGAGCTTTCAGGTTCTGATAGAGGAGACAGTATACAAACAGCTGTGTATACACAAATTATATACAAAATAAATATGAGGTTATCTCAGAAGGAATGGCTAGCAGTAAGGGAGACTGAAAAAAGTCCCTTACAGAAGGTGGCACATTGATAGAGCATGTTAGACTTGAAATTAGGATGACTTAAGTTCAAATTCCTACCTCAGGCACTAGTTGTGTGCTCATAATCAAGTGACTTAACTTATCACCTCAGTTTCCTCATCTGGTAAAAATGGGGATAAAAAGCCATAAAAAGCTTTATAAATGTTAGCTTTTATTATTCGTTGATTGTGTTATTTCAAAAATAAACATACCTCTCTTTTAAAAAGTGGCTTTTGTAAGGTACTCTCTAGAGATTTTGCACTATATTGGAGAAAGAGCACTAAGACTCCGTACACCTGATTCTGCTAATAATTAGTCTTATGCAAATCACTTGCAACTGAGCCTCAGTTTCCCATTCTATAAAGGGCCCTTTTATTGCTGATATCTTGTGTTCTTTGTTCAATAACATTAGGGGAAAAAGAACTATCTACCTAGTTTAGTTTTCAGTAGTATTCAGATTGGTCCTAGTACTTGATGTGTTAAGAAGCCTTCAGATAGGAATCATTATAATAATAAATGAAGTTTCATTGCTTAGAGAATGAGAATGAAGCTCCTGGTGGAAGAGGTATAAGGGAACTTGTCATTCTTGGGATGACCCTATACCCTTTATCTAGTTGATTTTAAATGCCCCAGAATTCTATGTATATAATACATAGACTAAACTGGATGAACATCAGCTGAGTGCCCCTGCATAGTAGATGTTTGTAAATATTTGTTGAATTGAAATAAGTTTCAAACTGAAAAATTGATAATTGTAGAAATCAGATTTGCTACTCTGATAGAAATATTGCCACGGTTACCATATGGCGAAAACAACAACAACAACAACAACAAACCTTTATACCCCAAATTAGCAGTTGTTCAGTTGTTTCAATTGTGTCTAACTTTCCTTGACCTCATCTGGGGTTCTCTTGGCAGAGACGATGGAGGGGTTTGCCATTTCCTTTTCCAGCTCATTTTATAGATGAGGAGCTGAAGCAAACAGGGTTAACTTGACTTGCCGAGGGTCACCTAGCTAGTAAGTCTCTGAGGCCAGATTTGAACTCAGAAAGATGAGTCTTCCTGATTCCAGGCTCTATCCACTGCACTGCCCAACTGCCCTAAATCAAGCAGAAAAGGGGAAAAAACACTTGTTTAGGCAAATTTATATGAGTGACTGTTGCTTTAGCCCTAATATACCCCCATAATTGGAGGGCTAATTTGTATTAAGGAATCTATTCCAATTGAAGTCCCTCTCAAACTCATGGATATAATAATACATCTGGCTGATTTTAGGTCTCTTTAAAAGATTGAGAACTTCTCTGGGGAAGGTCTAGCGTGGTATTTTTGGATATATCCTCAAATAGGGTCCTGCATCCTTGTATAGCCCTAGAGTCAGGAAGTAATTTGGCGCTTACTTACCCTTCCCTGGTTTTGCCTCTGTGTAAACCTGCTTGCCCTGACTGGATGTGAATTTATGTGATTCCTGGGAAAGGGGAAACAGTGTTATTTGCAGCATGGATTCATGTTTATCAATGAGGAGATACTCTCAGATGATATGAAATTTTGTTATTCAGTAGTGTCCAGTTGTTCATGACCCTATTTGGAATTTTCCTGGCTTTGATACTGGAATGGTTTTCCATTTCCTTCTCCAGCTCATTTTGCAGATGAGGAAACTGAGGCAAAACAGGGTTAAGTGACTTGTTCAGGATCACTCAGCTAGTAAGTGTCAAAGACCAGATTTGTAGTCACGTCCTTCTGAATCCAGGCCTAGTGCTCTATCCACTGTGCTGTCAGCTGCCATGACTTAAAATGTGTTCTATAAAATCAGCTACATCAGTGACATAGAATGGAAAAGAGATGTACTCAGTTATTTAAAATGCTGTCTCATTTTGTTGCCATAGATTTTGAAAGCTATGTCTTTTTCTCTCTTTTCAGTGTTTTAGGGCACTTTGCTGCAAGGGACCCCCTCCTCCACGACCAGAGTATGACTTGGTCTGCATAGGCCTCTCAGGTGCTGGCAAGACCAGTTTGTTGTCGAAACTATGTGGTGAGAGCCCGGAGAATGTCGTGTCCACAACAGGTAGCATTCTACATACACACTGCTTTTTCTTTTGTTTTCTCCTAAGATTATTTATATGCTCTCTGTGGTCTTCAGTTACATTATTGAATAGGTTTATTCAACAAAGTTAAATTCCTACATTTCATGTTTATTTGCTTAATGATTATATAGCTCCATTGGTGACAATAAATCTAGAAAAATTAAATGCTTTATATGAGTTAGTCCTGAAAACTAATACTTAACCACACACCTATAGCAAAATGAGTTTATACTCAGACCTAATAAGCATCATTAGACAGCCAAGTGGCAAAGTGGATAGAGCTGCCAGACCTGGAATTAGGAAGACTCATCTTTCTAAGTTCATATCTGGCTTCAGACACTGGCTTTGTGACCCTGGGCAAGTCACTTAGCCCCCTTTGCCTTAGTTCCTTCTGTAGAATGATCTGGAGAAAGAAATGGCAATCCACACCCAGTATTTTTTGCAAGAAAACCCTAAATAGGGCCACAAAGAATTGGACATGATTGAAATGACTGAACAACAACGAATAAGCATCATTGCCCCATAAACTGCCCCTCAAACTTAGTTAACGTTTAAGATCACCAAATGTACCCTTGGCAATGCCACTGATACTTTCTGGAAGATAAAGACATGATGAGGTAAGGTCTAGCAAATGATTTTTGTATTCTTCAGAAAGTGTTTTGGTCTTAGAAGAGCCAGTCCAGGGGCAATGTGAACTTAGATCTAATCCAACATAGGCATCATCCCACATATGCCTATTAGTTCTGTGTGGTCGCTGGAGAGAATGCAACATTCTTAAAAAGAGTGATGAAGACAGGGAGGAAGAGCTCTGGGCTTGTAGGCAAAAGAACTTCCTCTGAGCACTGGCTGTGCCACTTACTTGATTGGTAAAGTTGATAAATCACCAGACCTTTCCAAACTGTTTTCCTAATGCTTCACAGATTCCCTAAGCCCCAAAGTGTATGTTCATGTCTCTCTGTTTCAGTTAAAGACTTTGTCACCTGTTTTACAGAAAAAAATAATAGCCATCAGCTCTGAGCTCCTGATTTTTGGTCCTTTCCATCTCAAAAATCTCTTTACATTTTCATCCCACCCTTCCTTTGGACCAATATTAATGGATGAGCTAGAACTTCTGGCCAAACCTAAGCCTTTCAGTGCCTCTCATCTCATTCCCTTCTCTCTCTTTTGGGTGATTGTTTTTTTCTCTATTGCCTTCAAAATGCCTAGTTTCTTTTTTTGTATCATGAGTGTAAGTGAAAAATATGTCTCTGTGACCTTGTTCTTACTGCTTTTTCCTTGTCTTGTTCCTGGGCTTATTCTTAGGGGGAAACCAAGAAAAAAAATAAGAGCTGAACTCTCTCTCTCTATTTCTCTCTCTCTCTGTCTCTGTCTCTCTTTCTCTCTGTTTTCTCCCCCCTTTCTTCTCATTACTTCTCTTCCCCTCTCTTTCCCTTTCTCTCTCCCTTTTCTCTCTTCTCCTTCTTTCCCTCTCTCTCCCTTCCCATCTCTCTTCTTTCCTCTTTCCCCTTCCCTTCTACTTTTCCGTTTTCCCTCTCCCTTTCCTTCTCTCCTCCTTCCTGTCCTCCCTTTGCCCCTCACCCTCCCTCCAGTGTCTACCCCCTCTCCTTTTTACCCCTTTTTCCTTTTCCTCCTCTCCCTTATCCTCTGAGTTCTTCTTTTTCTCCCTCCATCTATCATTCTCTCCCTGCATCCTCTCTCCCTCCCCTCTTTCTTTATCTGAATTTGAGAGAGAAGCATATCCATGACAGCCTTTTTCTAGAACTAACACATTGTAGCAACATTAAAGAGCTGGGCATTTAAATTCTGTCCTTTCTCTAAGCCAAGATAAATGCCTAAAATTTGGACAGAAAAAAGGAATGACTAGACAGAGAAATGAAGTGTGTTGAGGCCATTTCTAAAAGGCATTAACTTCTTGAAGAATTGTTACCTGACCACAGAAAGTTGTGTGCTCATCATGTCCAGAAGCATTCATAATGGAATGTTAATAAATAGGTGTTGATAGATGTTGTTGGATTCCCAAGTACAAAATATGGGGTAAATGACAAAAGGGAATAGTAGACAGTATAGGCAGGTCCTCATTTACATTTACATATTCTTTTATGAGAACAACTACCTGGGAACATTATTTTCAACTAGGTGTCCACAGACCCATCTCTGTCCTATATCACTACCTGGAATTTCTCCCAATTTCCTCTTGTCTCTCCCTCCCCCTTGCCCTCCTCACCTTTTGGCTAAAGACATTAATGCTTCCTAGGTCCTCATCTTTCTTCTTTGCAACCCTCTACTTCTACCCTTGCCTGCTGCTCACTGTGTCCTAATGCTAATCCAGGACTGAATTGGTATAACTGGTAGGGATGATGGAAAAAGCAGCAGGGACACTGCCCCCTATTCCTAACCACTAGTGCTCCCATAGCTTAGTCTAACATCATTGTTTCTCCTCACCCCTAGTACCCAGGTTTTGTTCTCCCTATCACTGTGTTAAAAAGAAAATATTAAAAAGTTCAGGAAACTCATGAAACTTAGATGAATCTTAATTTGATTTCTTGTGGATAAAGAGGGTTACTATTTTGCCCATGTTGCCGTTTGTCTTTTATTTTCAAAATGGAGGAGCTAGTGGGGATAAAAGTGAGCTATGATCTTCTGGGAGTAAAGTTATAGAGAGGTACACCGTGGGTTCTAGTAAGCTGGAGCAGATTTCCAATGATACCACATTAAAGATGTTGTATAAAGGATGTCATTGAAGAAACACAATCAGATGGAGGTGGGCTGGTCATGAGGTAAATAAGTAAGGAGTTCTCCATTGGTAGAGCATGAGTTTTCAATGGATACTTTTTTTTTTTTTTGCCTTTTTGGAGTGGGGAAGGCAGGGCATTTTGGGTTAAGTGACTTGCCCAAGCTCACACAGATAGTAAGTGTGATCAACTGTGTGAGGCTGGATTTGAACTCGGGCCCTCCTGACTCCAGGACTGGTGCTTTATTCACTGTGCCACCTAGCTGCCCCAATACTTTCTTTTTTAAAAAAGTAATATTTTGTTTTTCCCAATTACATGTAAAAGCAATTTTAAAACTCTTTATTTTTCAGATTTTGAATTCCAAATTCTCTCCCTTCCTCCCCTACCCCCCTCATTGAGAAGGCAAGCAATTTGACATAAGTTATGCTTGTGTATTCATGCAAAACACATTTTCATGTAAGTCATGCTGTGAAAGAAAACAGAGGAAAAAAAAACCCCAAGAAAAATAAAGAAAGTAAGAAAAAGTACCTCTAATCTCAATTCAGATTCCATCAGTTCTTTCTCTGGAGATGGACAACACCTTTCATCATAAATTCTTCAGAATTATCTTGGATCATTGTATTGCTGAGCATAACTAAGTTATTCATAGTAGATCATTATACAGTCTTGCTATTATTGTGTACAATATTGTCCTAGTGCTGCTAATTTCACTTTTCATCAGTTTATGTAAATCTTTCCAAGTTTTTCTGAGAGTGTCCTGTTTGTCATTTCTCACAGCACAGTAGTATTTCTTCACAATCATATATAACAACTTGTTCAGCATTCCCAGATTCATGGATATCACCTCAATTTCCAGTTCTTTGGCACCACTAAAAGAGCTGCTACAAATATTTTTGTACATGTAGGTCCTTTTCCTTCATTGGGTACTTTTAAATTGTTAGAAGATCTATTGCAGGGGGTCTTAACCTTCTTTGTGTCAAGGAACTCTTTGGCAATCTAGTAAAGCCCATAGATTCCTTCTCAGAATAATATTTTTATGTTCATAAAATAATAGGATAACAAAGAAAACCTATTTTATTGATATACTGTTATCAAAATATGAAGAGAAGCAAAATTCTTGCTTAAATACCTTTGACATGAAGGACCAGTTTTCAGTATGTTAGGTAGATCCTCTATGGTGTATCAATGGAAGAATATGGACAAGGATCTCAGAGAAAGGGAAGGAAGACAGATGGATTGCTGTCTGTACTAACAGAGGAAATATCTACGTGGATGACATTATGGATCATTTGTTATATCAAAGCTTCTCATTACTGTTAGCAGTAAAAACCTTAAAAGGAACAGGTACTTGCTTCAGCAAGATAAATATATGAGGGAAGGTATGAGAGTATAAAAGAAATAGGTGGTTGTATGGAAATGATTATAGGTGGGCCAGTTTCTGCTGCCCTAAGAAGAAACTAAAGGGAGTAACAAAGAGTTCACATTTATGGAAGTATGTGGTTAGTATTTCACATGGCAGAAGACTGTATTCCTTCAGAAATAGGAGTTTATTTTCTCAACAAACTCCTTTTGGTGCCTCTAACAGTCTACCTGGATGTTAATTATGGGCAAAATGATCAGCTTTACTTCTTGTGTAAAAATCTATTTTTAAAGATTTTATGTGGGAAAAATGATGAGATTTTAGAATTACTTGTGGATTTCAGTTGTCTTTATTATTGCTTCTTAGATTTTCTACTGATTTTGGTTATGATGAGGGTCTAAAATTTAAGAATTATGTGATGGAAGAGTTTATAAATCGATTTAAAAGTTTTAGTGATGACCTTGAAGAGTTGGTTTCTTAATAAGAAAACATATCCTAAGAAGGGACTGTCCACTAGATCCATGAAACGCAACAGCGTTTGCCTCTTCTGAAGGAGAAGGGAATGAGGATTGGGTTCTTAATGTGGGCCATCTTTCACATTTGACAGAATTTTTAAAAAGATACTTAAGTTGTCAAAACTCAAAGGCTGAGAAATTCTCCAGAGAGCCAAACCTGCTGGTGGAGGAGGAGAAATTGGATAAGAGGGCTTCCTACCTTTCTGTCTTGGTATGAAAACTGGAGTGAAGTGTGTATGTCAGTGGATTCCTTAGGCCATATTCTCTCAAGGAATTTGTTGATAAGAAGGATTGTTAAATTCTACATTATACAAATTCAAGGACTTTTATCAGAGAAAAGACACCTACAGACTTAGAATAATATATTGACACAATAATTGAAAACAGACTGAGGAACAGTAAGCATTTGTTGTTGAAAGGTAGAGGTTGATGATACATACAGTCTAAAGCAATAGCTTACTGTACTTATATAACTACATGAAGCATTAGGTTATTTGGTTAAAAGAAACTGGATAATAGTAACTAAACACATTATAAAAGGCCATGATAATTTGAAAAAGACATTTAAATAGCTTTGGCATTAGTTGGGAATGTGTTAAGTCAATAAACAGCAGTGTTAGTGAGAGATTTTGATATCTACTGTAGGACCGTGTTCTCTAACTGCTAAAATATTAAATCTTGTTTTATGATGTTGAAATCATGTTTACAAGAATCTTACAGAATAGAGTCCAAGCATCACAAAGCTGCCATCGCCCAACTATGCCCTTATTTTTGGTCAAGTTCTCTAGATCTGTGGAATGTCTTTCCTTTGAATAGCCCTGTAGAACAATTCAGAATTTCAAAAGTTTGTCATGTGTACATACACACGCTCTCTCTCTCTCTCTCTCTCTCTCTCTCTCTCTCTCTCTCTCTCTCTCTCTCTCTCTCTCTCTCTCTCTCTCTCTCTCTCTCACACACACACACACACACACACACACACACACACACACACACACACTCACACACTCAGATTTTGTGGTTTCTATTTGCAAGTCCAAGCAAAATACTTGCTTATTGCACATGATGAATAAAAATAGACAAGCTAAACTGGGAAACTATCATTTCATTGCAATTCTAGGAATGTTCCCATTGTATAAAAAAATACAAAATCCATGTCCCAAATGTATATTTGGGGGCTTGAGAAGAGAAGGGAATATGTAAAGTGAGATTGATTTAAAGTTTGAAAAATGAAGATTTTTAAACTTAAAAGATAACACTCACAGAACACTTCTATCAGAGTTATCAATTTTTATGTTCCAATAAAATTTGCATGTTTAATCTTTTTATGGGATTTGAAGCTTTTCTAAACAAT
>JAQQSU010004706.1:0-14006 GCA_028627135.1 Pseudochirops cupreus
CCACTGTATACCCCTTCCCCCAATCAGCTCTCTCCTATATCCTCCCCCATCACCCCTCTTACTTTCCGGTAGAGCAAGATAGATCTCCCTACCCCAGTACCTGTATATTTCCCTCTTTCCTATTCCACCCCTCTCTTGTTCTATTCTCTACTTTGTCCCTGTCCCTTTACAAAAGTTTATGCTTCTAACACATTATTGTTTTTTTAACCAGACTTGCCATTTCAGCCATATGGAGAGCATCAGGTAAGAAACACCCTCTCCCAATGCAGAATAGCACTTGTTCATCAATTTAATGGTCTTTGAGAATTGCCTCTGTTTATAATTATATATCTATTTAAAATATTATGCACAGACTTCCCAAGTTATTTGAATTTTTAAGATGTGCTATTAGTTGTAGAAGGTTGAATCACCCCAGTGTAAGAAGAACGGAAAAAAGGGATTGAGATTAGATTAGCAGATGAAGGAACCAGAACTGAAACCACTTGCAGGTGAGAAGGGAAAAGGGACAACTAAGAAGTCATTGTGATGCCTCCTGAATCATCAAAGAAGAAATTTAAGCAAGAAATTTAAGAAGAAACTCAGGAAATGCAGTCTAGTGTCACTCAGTGATTTTTCTTTTACAATCCTATATTGACATGCAAATACAGCCTCTTAAGTATGCAGTTGGACCTACAAGTACAGCTTTTAAGAGGGAAAGTGCTCCAAGTGCAAAGCCACTTTATTAAAAGCACAAATGACCCCTATCAGAATAAAGCAGGAATGTGGATTGCTGAAGGTGATTTTAGAGCTGAATACTAAGCAGAATCTAGCATTCTATTCTTTGTAAGAATAAACAGTCAATGGGAAACAGTCAATGGGAAAAATCAGTTCCCTTTCCAATCTGTGAAGTATTGCTTATTCTCGAGTAGATGCTATGAAGAGGTTTTTGAGTTTTTAACACAACTCTAGGAAATTATTAAAAGAAAAATTCCATGTATTTGAAATGTTCTGGAGTAGAAACACAGAAGTAGGAGCAGGTGGAAAGAACAGAAAGCTAGATTTGCTTGAAACAGGTATAAGTAGGGAGACAGGATGTTTTTTCCTACCCTACAAGTATCAGAAATCTGGGAATATGCCTAGTACTTGACCCTCAGGTGGACAAATGCTGTGAAATAATGAAATTGCCTGATTATACTGAGTCTGAGCCAATCTGCCTCAAGACTGAGTTATAAATAATAGCCTTAGAACCCTTAAAGTAATGGATTGACTGAATGAAATAACGAATGAGGAAGCATTTATCAATCACTTACTATTGATAAAGTCTGTTTAAGCACTGGTAATACAAAAAGAAAAACAAGGCCATCCCTTTTCTTAAAGAGCTTATATTTCAATTGGTAGAGGAGATAACACATGTAGGAGGTTTCAGCTGCAATTGAGATGGGATAAGCACAGGATCATAGGATGTAATAGCAAAACAAAGAAAGAGTGCCTATTGTTATTGTTTTCAGATCTGCGATTTTATAAGTGTAGAGAGCTCATGATAAATTCCTTTTACCAGTATAAATCTGTATTTGTTCTTCAACTTGTAGTTGAAGACCTTTATGATCTTGGCACTAATGGCATATGATATAGTAGGGTTTGCTAGGTTCTTCCATCACACAGGTGAAGCTAGTTCTTCCCATAAAAGGCAAAAATAAAGCAGAACAAAACAAACAAACAAAACCTGTCCCAAAGCCTTGATTGACCCAGGGGTCTGAGGCTCAAACCATGTAGCATTGACACAGCTTTGTCATCACTGAAGAGTAATAAAAGAAGCCAGGTCATGTGTTGTCATTGTCTTTTAAACCACACAACTATCCCAAGAGTCAATAAACCATGGATTGCTGACCAGAGGCATTTCTTTATAGAGATAATAGGAAATAAATCTTCCCAAGTCAAATGCACTGTCCTTACTGAGCATCATTTCCATGCTATGGCTTAGTCATTCAGTTAACAAGTATTTTTTTTTAGGCACTTATTATATGTAAGACACAGTGCTAAACTTTCTCCTGTTAGTTATTGAATGGTCTATAAGTGTTTCACTTCATTTCAATCTTGAAACTGGATTACCAGCATGACCTGAGTCTGATCTGGATTATTCCAAATGATTCTTAGCCTAGAGTCACTATGTTACAACAACCACCCACATATAACAGTAGATTGTTCAAATCTAACTGAAGTCTAAATCTGTTTGGATCTGAGTCTGATTAGGATGCCAATAGCATTACATACTCAAAATTTATCAAACTTCATAAGGCTTCAAGAAACAATTAGACAAAGTCAAAAGAAGGAAAAAAATTAAAAGAAAATGTGAAATATCTCATTGGAAAAACAACTGACCTGGAAAATATACCAAGGAGAGATCATTTAAAAATTATTGGACTACCTGAAAGCCTTGAAAAAAAATAAAGAGCCTAGACACAATATTTCAAGAAATTACAAAGGAAAAGTGCCCCTATAGCTTAGATCAAGAGGGTAAAATGGAAATGAGGAGAATATGCCAATAACCTCTTGAAAGAGATCCCCACATGAAAACTCCTAGAAATATTATAGCCAAATTCCAGAGCTTCCAGGTCAAATAGAAAACACTGTAAGCAGCCAGAAAAAACAAAACAAAACAATTCAAATCTAGTGATGCCATAATCAGAATCACACAAGATTCGGCATCTTCCATGTTAAAGAAGAAGGGGCCTTGGAATAATGATTAATAATAATATTCTGGCAGGCAAAGTCTACATAGAAGATACATGCATTGATTGTGTTGGGATGATTTCCACAAAAAGAAAATGAAAAGATGAGAAAGAGTCATGCAGTGGGAGAAAGGTGAAAGGAGAAGTAAAATAGAGAAAATGTTCTCACATGAAAAGGCACACAAGGAAGGAAGACCTTTCATAGTGAAAATGAAAATGGAGAGCAGGCAAGAAATGCCTGAGCCTCACTCTCATCAGAATTGTTCAAAGAAAGAAGAATAAAAATAAAAACGTAGATGTAGCAATCATGAACTCAGACAAAGCAAAAGCAAAAATAGACCTAATTTAAAAAGATAATCAGGGAAGCTATATTTTGCTAATAGGTACCACAGATAGTGAAATAATAAAAAAATTTTACAGTAAGTTTTGCTGGTAAAGACCTCAAATCTCAAATTTGATTCAAATTGATAAAAATAAGAGCCATTCTCCAATTGATGAATGGTCAAAGGCTATAAACAGGTAGTTCTCAGAATAAGAAACCAAACTATCTATAATCATATAAGTAAAGACTCTACATCACTAAGGATTTGAGAAATGTAAATTAAAACAACTCTGAGGTATCGCCTCACATGTATCAGAAATAACAAATGCTGGAGGAGGTGAGGTAAAATAGATACATTAATGAATAGGGAACTGGTCCAACCATTCTGGAGAACAATCTAGAACTAGGCAAAGGGCTATAAAACTGTGCATATGCTTTGATTCAGCAATATCATTGGTAGGTTTGTACTGCAAAGAGATCAAAGAAAAAGGAAAAGGTTTTATATGTACAAAAATATTTATGGAAACTCTTTTTGTGGTGACAAAGAATTAGAAATTGAGAGAATGCTTATCAATTGGGGAATGACTGAACAAGTTGTTGTATATGATTGTGACGGAATAAGATTGTGCTATAAGGAATGATGAACAGGGTGGTTTTGGGGAAAAATTGGGAAGACTTATATGAACTGATGCAAAATGAAGTGAAGAGAACCAGGAAAACTCTGTACACAGTAATGGCAATATTGTAACAATGATCAACTGTGAAAGATTAGGCTGAATAAATTTCAACATATGATTGTGTGGGAATACTGTTGAGCTATAAGAAATAATGAGGGGGGAGGTGATTTCAGAAAGAAATGGCAAGATTTGTATGAACTAATGCAAAGTGAAATGAGGAGAACTGGAAGATCATTGTGTATAGTAATAGCAATGGTGTAAGGGTGATCAGCCATGAAAGATGTATCAACTCTCATGCCCACAATGATCTAGGACAATTCCAATAATTCCAGCAACAACAAAAAAAACAAACTATCTACCTCCAGAGATAGAACTGATGCACTCCGAGTACATATTGTAGTATGATTTTCTCTTCTTTTCTTTTTTTCTTTTCTTTTCCTTTCTTTCTTACTCGTTCTTTCTCACCCTTCTTTCCTTCCTTCCTTCCTTCCTTCCTTCCTTCCTTCCTTCCTTCCATTCTTCCTTCCTTACTTCCACTTGGTTTTTGTGATATGGCTAATATGTAAATATGTTTTGCATGACTTCACATGTATAATTGATGTCATATTGTTTGTCCTTTTAGGGAGTGGGAGAAAAATCTGAAACTCAAAATTTTAAAAAGGAAATAATGTAAAAATACATAATAAATGACATTTGAAAAATAACAAAACCACAAATCTACTTTTTTTTTCCTTCTCTGTGAAATAATTTCAAAAGACATTTTAAATGGCTTTCCTTCTTGTAATTAAGTCAAACATTATTGCTGATATGTAGGTTAACAACCTTTTTGTGAAAGGCAATAACTTCAATGTAATATTTCTGCTTTGTCTGTGTCTATAAATTAAATAGAATCAGAAACTGAGAATTTATGCCAAATGCAAACCGGTGAGACTGTAAACCAGACCTTCTATGGCCTGTCTTTGCTCACTTGCTGTGTGATCTTGGACAGGTCATCTCATCTCTTTGACTCTAGTCTTTCATCTGCCAACTGGGTGCCTTTCAGAGTTTGGGGACACAAAGCTGTTTATACACTGCAAAGGATCCTCTAAATGTGAACCAATCATATTTTGCACAATTTCCTAACTCTTCCAAGGCAACAGGATCAGTGAGTTTCAGTACCAGACATGTGGCCTTGTCATGAAGGATGGCCAAGCTAGGGCAGTTTATAGAGTCACCCTCAAACTGGAAAATAGAGAAAAATTTTCCACCAAATCCCGGTGTTTAGTGTTAAGATGAAGGCAGATCCTTGTATTCCCAAGGATCACCCCTTTTTCTTTAAAGCAAGGTATGGCCTTGGAGATTCAGGAGTTAGAGTCATTCACATTTTTTTAAACAAGCAGAATCATATGATTATGTTCTCTAGTCCATTTCCCTCATTTACAAATTAGATACTGAGATCTGTGAAAGTTGTGTTTGGTCCATGTTCACAGAGATGGTAAGCAACTGGGACAGGATTCAAACCTAGGTTCTCTGGCTTCAAATTCTATCTTTGAGTGTGTTATTTATAGTATTAGCAGTCACAAAGAAGAAATTTTAGTATTTCTGGAATCAAAGAGCTAAATCTCATTCTTATCTGTCAGACTTCTCTCATAACTAGCCATGGGAATAACTTTTCAAATAAAGCCCAGGTAACCCTAGGAGGAAGAAAAGCACCTACAACAATCACTCTCCACTATCATGGGGTCATAGATACAGAGCTGGAACCTTAGCAACCTCAGAGGCCATTGAATTCCACCTTCTCATTTTTATAGATGAGGAAACTGAAACACAGATTAATTGACTAGCTGAGGGTCACATAGCCAGTAAATGTGGGGAAATTTGAATCTGTGTCTTACTGGCTTTGCATCCAATGATCTGTTTGCTAGGCCAAACTGGAGCTCCTACCAGGTCTTGTGGAGGCCAATTAAGTGGTTCTTTGGAGATGGGCCTTGAATTCAGGCACAGTTCAAGTGTACCTAGGTAGGATTATGAAACACCCTTCTGAGTCATGAGGTACAGATATATCTGAAACATCAATTAATTGGACATTAAACTCATCATTGAAGCAGCAGAGTATAGAGGATGTATCTCTGGGCTTCAAGTATGGAGAAACTCCAGGTTCAAATCCAGCTCCTAATGTTACGACTATAGAAAAGTCATTTAACTTTACTGAGTCTTAGTTTCCCTATCTGTAAAATGGGGCTAATGAGACCTATAATACCTACACTACAAATGGAATAAAGTTGGTTAAGCCCTTTAAAAACTTTGAATTGTCATATAAATGACAATTACTCTCATTGTTTATTTCTTCCCCATCAATATACAGGTTTAGGAGATTAGAGAGAATGAGTTACAGCCATTCCCCCCACCTTCTCCTCACCAAAAATATTTCACTTTCCTTATTTTGCATATCACTGTGTTTCTTTGCATGGTTGAAGATTAAAAAACTGGGGACTTGAGTTAATCAACCAATAAGTATTCATTAAAGCCTACCATGTACCAAGCACTGTACTAGGCACTCAGGGCACAAAGGCAAAATTCTAGCATTGTGCCTGGTACCTAGCATTGTTTTATTGAATTCGATTCAATTATGGTGATTTCTTTAGAATGTTGAGAAGCTACTGAGTATTGGAAAACCTGAAAGAGATTTCCAAATTACTGTACTATGAGGCATGTCAGCCAAATTTTATAAAGATTAAAAATTGATATATGTGATATAATCACCAATATCTATATAGCACCTTAAAGTCTATGAAGCACTTTATACCATTTCAGCTTTGCACCCTACCTAGGAGATCGGTACCCCAAGTATTATCTACATATTCTGGATGAGAAAGTTGAACCTCAGAGAAGTTTAAATGACTTTCCAGACTTGTTGCTGAGTCATTTTCAGTTATGTTAGACTCCCTGTGACCCCATTATGGGTTTTCTTTGCAAAGACACTGAAGTGATTTGCCATTTCCTTCTCCAGCTCATTTTACAAATGAGGAAACTGAGGCAGACACAGTTAAATGACTTGCCCAGGGTCACACAGCTAGTAAGATGAGTCTTCCTGACTCCAAACCCAACACTCTATCCATTGGGCCACCCAGCCACTAGTATTTCCCAGCTACTTAGTGTCAAAATAAGGATTTGAACTCATGTCTTTCTAACTCCAAATCCAAAACTCAATCCACTATGCTACAGTCCCTCTCTAAATGCATAATATCCTTCGTTTATGGACAGTAAATGGATCACTGGATCATTGATTTGCAATCAGAAGTCAAGTTTAGCCCTTTCATTTTGCAGGTGAGGAAACTGAAGTTCAGAGCTGTTAACTGACTTATTCAGGGTCACATAACTAGGGACTGAATGATGCGAGATTTGAATACAGGTCTTACCAATTCCAAAGTCATCTCTCTAAAAGATCGCATACTTTCTCAGTCAATAAGCATTTATTTGGTAGTTATTATGATCAGATGAGATAATATTTGTACAGAGCTTAGCATGGTGCCTGGCATATGGTCAGCACCATAAAAATTTCTATCCCTATTTATATGCATCACTCAAAAATGAAATGATCCCCATCTTAGGATGTTTCTATTCAATCCAGAGAACAATCCCATATACATACAAGTAAATGTAAATTAAAATACAAAGTGCTGGGAGGAGTGGAGGGAGACACCTCAGGAGATCAGGGAGGGCTTCCTGAAGGGGTGGCTCTTGAGCTGGGCTTCTAAGAGATAGATGCAATGAGGAAGGAGTGTTTTGCAGGCATCGAGTCAATCTGGACAAATATGAAGTTAACAACTTAAAAAGGTTGTAGGGTGATTCTACTTACATGATTTTAGTGGAAAAGTGGTTTTGTATTATGACTTAATTAGATATGTCCTACCGAGTCATGGATTAATCAGCTCAGCAGTTTGCTCTTGCCCAAAGCTTGCTAGGACATGGCTTTCTTTTGAAATGGGAGCTAAGGCACTGCTAGCTTTTTCTCAGCAATGATACTTGGATTATCTGATCAAGTGCAATACCGTTGATTAGGTATTGGAAATAACATTATTCCTAATGAGCAGATACAAAAACTGAACCTATGGGGTGGGGATGAGGGTGAAATGATTTGGCCAGGGCTACACAATTAATTCTGGCTTCAGGATTCAAATTCAGACTTCCTAAATCTAAACCCAGACTCCAATGCAACACCTTTCATCTCCAAAAGAACAACACAAAACACAAAACATATAGCTTATTTTTTTAATTAAGCAATTTACATAGGAGCAATGGAAAAAAAAGAATCAAATTTGTATGTACGGTTTAGATTAGATGACATCTAAGGTCTCTTCCAATTCCCTGTGAGGATGAAGCATTTCATTTCTACTTCATAGTCCCAGCGCCTAGCAGAGTGCCTGCAAGACAATAGGCACTTAAGAAAAGCTGGGTAACTAAAGGCCTCTAATTGGTGGTTATCTTTCCTCAAGTTATATCACATTTATTTATTTGATTATATGTTGTATCCTCTCAGTAGACTGTAAACTCTTTGAGAGCCATAACTGTTTATCATTTTGTCTTGGTATCTCCAGTGTCTAGCAAAGTGCTATGCAATTAGATACTGTATCAATCAATCCACAATTATTTAATAAGTGCCTAGCATGTGCCAGATCCTGCTGAAGTCTAAGAATACAAATCCAAAGAAGCAACCATCTCACATCACAACGTGTCCTTTATAGAGATGCACTGGATGCGATCTAAATCACTGACGTGTTCTGTGCCTTAATTTTCTGTTAAATAAAACAGAGATAATCAAACAACAAGTATTTATTGAGCACCTACTACATCCAAGAATTGACTTATTGCTGGGGATGCAAAGAAAAAAGGGAATGAGGCCATGTCCTAAAGGATCTTACATTCTAATTGAGGAGCCAACACAAACATATATTGGCACAAGATTGTCTATCCCAAGCAGAATGGACAACCAGGACAATGTGTGTTTGGTATGAGAGCCAGTAATGTTATTACTGTAATTGATAAGGTTGATAATGAGGATGATGATGATGATGAAGATGATGATGTTACTTGCACTACTTATTGTCCTTCACAAAGTTGTTGTGAGCTTCAAATGAAATAAGACAAACAAAACACTTTAGGTTATGGCTATTATTATACATTTGAAGATCTTCGGAACGAGGTCCTTTTCAGCACTTGAAAACACAAATGAGAAAGTGAGTTTTAAGTAGCAAATCATGTTTTTAAACTACAGCAATAATATGATTGAGGTTTGAGAGCATTTGAAGATTAAGAATATGATAAATCAGGTTCCCTAATATTTGATTAGCTATTCAGGGAATAAGTTGATACTGACAGGTGCCTAGTGATGAAACTGAACTCTTGTCAATTTCCCCAGGAGGCAAATGCTCTTTGACAGGAGTGTGTGTGGTTCCTACTTTGTAATCCTGATGAAAGCATTCTTTCCCTTCCCCCACCTCCTTGGTCCCTTTAACCTGTCTCCTCTTTCTGGTAAAGATTTTCAATAATTGTACCTTTCCTCTGGGGACCGCTTGCCAAGCAGGTGTGGAAATGCAGTGCAGTCTCATTCAGCAAAAGCCTAATTTTAGTCACTGAATTTTCTCTTGTCTCTTCTATAGTGCATAGTTTCTGCAAAAGGCTCACAAATATGTTACTGTGTGTGTGTGAACCTGGGCCAGGAGAAAATGGAGGAAGGAAAACTGGCAAAGAAGCCTGCTTGATGATCTGAGGTCTGAAATGTGACTACTTTGTAACGTGTCCTTTGTTTTGTCGAATAAGTTTAATGAATAAGTGAACAAGATGTTTCAAACTTCCCAGCCCCTCAAAAAAAATACTAGATAAGGTTTTCTCTTGCCTTCAATCAGAGCAGATGTGAAAAAGGATTTTTACCATAAAGAGACACAAGTGTGCTGACAACCATCTGGAGAGTTTAATAAAGGGAAAACTAGGAAAGGAATTCAAGTGACATTTTTAAAAATTAAAGAAAAAGTAAATGCTTGTTAAATTGAATTGAATAGAATCCATTCCATCTTTTCCATCTTCATCATTTGGGAGTTTTCCATCCATAAATATTTGAGAGCAAAAATAAAAGCTCATATTAGAGATTGCAAATATTAAAAAAAAAACCAGACTTTCTTTTGAAAAAAAGAACATTTTTTATTTAAATACTCAGACTCAGTGGATCTATGACCTTCTTGAAGGTTTTATTCTCTCCAGTTATGTAAATTGCAACCCATCATTGCCTGTCCCTTCTGTGTTTATTATATCTGTCATCTCAAGTTGACCACAACATTTAGGAGGGACCTTCTCTTTTGGTAGAAAGAGGACAACAAAACAATATGTAGGTGGTAAATTCCTAATGTTCTCCAGACAATCATCCCATTTTTCTTTATTGAGCAGAAAAAAAAAACTGCTGAAAACACTTCTTAAATTATTATGATAATTATTGGGAAAATGATTTCTTAATGTGGAATTTTTATGTATGTGGTTTTGATAAGGGATGGTGATCATGCATGTATGGAGAACCACAGAAAGCTCTTTGAAAAGGCCCCTCTGCAGCATCTCATTCTCATCAAACAACTGGGAACCATTCCCCAGAGTACCATGACCATCATCTAAAGCTGAAGGATGAAAGGGACCCAAGGCCCTTCTGGACATGATCTAGCATTTCTTTTATAAACCATAGCACACAAAACAGAATAGAGTTTTGTAATTGCCAAATTTAGTGGCCTTTTCTCAGTCATCATACTTTTTTAATATTCTGCAACCTTTGACATTGTGGATCATACTCTCCTCTCCTCCTAAGTTCTTGTCACATTGATCTCTCTGACTTTTCCTCTTCCCTCTAAAATTGCTCCTCAGTCTCTTTTTCTGGTTCTTCATCTAGGTCACACATACTAATATTGGGTCTCCCATAAAGTTCTGTCCTGGTCCCTCTTGTCTTCTCCCTATGCTCTCTCACTTGGTGATCTCATCGGTTCCCACTGGTTCAATTATCATGTCTATGAAGATTCCCAGATACATATAGTCTTAGTCTCTATCCTGACTTCTAATTTCACATCAACAACTATCTTTTGAATATATCAGACCAATGTCCTGGTGTTGCTATTGTTCAGTCATATTAAACTATTCATGACCCCATTTGGGGTTTTCTTGACACAGATACTAGAGTGGTTTTACCATTTCCTTCTCCAGCCATTACACAAATGAAGAAAGGAGGCAAACAAAATTAAGTGACTTGCCCAGGATCACACAGCTAGCGTGTTTCTGAGATTACATTTGAACTCAGGTCTTCCTGACTCCAAGCCTAGCACTCTATCCACTGAGCCACCTGGCTGCCTCTCAGATGTTTTAGAGATATCTAAAATGCATCATGTCCAGAACAGAGCTACCCTCAAATCCTTCCTTGTTCCCAACTTTCCTCTTATTTTCAAGAGAACCACCATTCTCTGTCACACAGGCTTACAATATTGGATTCTCCTAACTCATATTCACCCCAAAGTCTAATGTGTTGTCAAGCCTTGTTTTACACACACACACACACACGCACATGCACACACACACACACACATATTGACTCTGCTACTCCAGAATTTTATGTATACATAAATATATTTACATATATATACATATATGTACATATAAAATATATTTAGACTTTATATATACATACACATAAAATGTTATATCTATTAAAATGTAGTCAGAACTACATTACAGGGAAATGTTAGTAGCTAAGTGGAATATGGATTGAAGTAGAGATAGGTGAGTTAGGGAAACCAATTAAAATTCTAACCTAGATTATTACAATAGCCTTTTAATTGGGCTCCCTAACTTATCTGTCCCCATTGCAATCTATCTTCCACTCAGCTACCAACATGATTGTCCTATAGTGTAGTTCTGTCCATGTCATTCCATTATTCACCAAGCTCCAGTGGCTCCTTATTGACTCTACAATGAAATGTGTGTGATTTAAAGATTTAAAGATCTTTACAATCTGGTCCTTTTCTAATCTTCTTCCACTTTATTCCACTCACTTGCCACTTGTTATTCCTCATATACACCATTCCTTCTTTGATTTCATGCATTTCCATTGACTTTCCTATTCTCTGGCATACTCTTCTGCTTCAGCTTTAGCTTCTCTGCTTTCATTTAAGACTCTGCTGAAACCTCCCTTTCTGCAGTAGGTCTTTTTTCCCACCTCCCTGTTGCTGCGGCCATTCTTCTGAGATAAATGTCCATCTACCCCAGATATCTTGTATCTATTTATATGCTTTCCTTTTGGCTCCTCCATTAGAATGTGAGCTCCTTGAGGGCAGGGACAGCATTTTTTCTTTCTTTGAATTCCGAGCACTAATCATGCTGTCTGTTATATAGTAAGCACATAATACATGCTTGTTGACTGACTGACTTACTGTATTCCAGATGAGGACAGATTGGGGGATTACTTTCATCAGTGAAATTGCCACTTCTCTGTTTCTGGAAGCTATGACCTTCGTAATGGTGCCCAAAGTTGTTTCAAGGTTTCTTAGCAACTACATCACACTACTGATTGCATTTGCTGTCCACAAAACCCCCTATTTGGTTTTCAGAGCACATGTTAATCATGTTTCTCCCACTTCATATTTGTGAAAGTGGAAGATGTTTTTATGCCTATTGACTTTCATTTTTTTAAATTCAATTCATGGTTCTAGCCTGTCAAGAACCTTTAAGAACTTGACTTTGTCATCAACTGTCTGTCATCTTCACAATTTACAAACACACCTTCTGGTCTTTCTTTGTTCAAGTCATTGATCAAAATGTTTGTGTCCCTCCTTTTCTATCTGACCAATTCTACTTTTTCAGGAGTTATTTTCATCAATGAAGTTCTGTTCCTGACACAGAGTTGGGGAGGGGCACTGTCTCAAACTTCAGGGTTAGTTTATTTATTTGTTCAAAAAGCACAGCTGTTTTCAGAACTGGGGGGTTGGAATTTTTGGTGCTTCCAAGGTAGTATGATCTGGGGAGAGGTGTGGTCACTTCTCTCCTTGTCTGTGCTCTGGTCTTTGGCCGTGAAGGGCCCCTGATCCCTTAGGACTACAATTGATACTGTTCCTTAGGGTCCCTCATCCCTTGGGACCAGAAATATCACTTTTCATCAGGGTTCCTGCTCACTTGGGATGTCACATGATACTATTACTCAGAGTCTCTGATTCCCTATGGCTATAAGGGATACCGTTCCTCAGGGCTCCTGCTCCCTAGTGACCAAAGTATTCCTCTCCACTCTTAAACTATGATTTGGAAGTGGGTATAGGGAATGGAATTGACAAACAGAGTCCAGTCGTATGTCCAGTAGTAGCACAGGGGTCCTTCATAAGGTCCTTCTGACTAGTTTCCAGATCCCCTTATAATTTCTGGCTTGAGAGCTCCTAAAGCTTCTGCTGCCTTTGTCACCACTACCAAGTCCCACCACTGCACTTGAATCCATGTATGTTCTGGGATAACCACCATTCCCTGTGTCATGGATTTCCCCTTCATATCATTTAAGTTTCCTTGGGCTGAAAAAAATGCCTTACTCTGATTCCCTGTTGACTCTGCTACTCCAGAATTTTATTTGAAGCATTATTTTAAAGTTATCTGGAGAGGAATGCTGGGAGAACTTAACTGAATGCTTCCTCTATACTACCACCCCTAGAAATCCCTTGATAAAAATGTTGTTGTTGTTTTTTTAAATGAGGCCAAGCAGAGATTTCTAGGGTATTCCATGGAAGACTCCTTGCCATATTGACATTGACCCATTAATAATGACGACGACTACTACTACTACTACTACTACTACTACTACTACTACTACTACTACTACTACGGAAAGAAAGAGAGAGAGAGTAGCACCAATGCAATATTCACAGTTCCAATGGAAACTGTAAATATGCCAGCACAGTTCTCAATTGCAAAATATAATAGTCTCTCCATATAGAAGACAGAAGCAAAACATTTATTCGGATACCAGAAAAGCAAATCCCCAAACCAGAAAGCCAAATCCTTCATAGTACCATGGAAGTTCATATATCACAACACAGCAGAGAGCCACCCCATCCTTTAGCCTTCCCACAAACCAACACTCACAAGCCTAGCTCTCTCCCTGGGGGTGTCCTCTATCTCCCATCATCTAACTACTCTGACTTCCAGCTTCCAGGGGACTCTGTTCCACCCTTCAGCAAACTCCTCCCACCACAGATTCCATGTGATTACATTCAACCTATTAGAGGGCAGAGAAAATCTTCAAATCAGGGAAGGTCT
>JAQQSU010004707.1:0-14005 GCA_028627135.1 Pseudochirops cupreus
CTCTCCTCCTCCCTCTCTCTCCCATGATCTTTCTTTTCCCCAAATAAGGAATCTAGGGTTTGGTTGCTGTTCTTACTTTGCTTCTTATGCTTATTCTTACTCATGGTTGGTCAGTCTGTGATTTTTTTTTTAAATCTCTATGGGGCTCTGCTTGCAGAAGGGAAAGCTCTGTCCCAAATCACTGGGGTTCTCCTGGCTGCCGTAGCTCTCAGGAAGGTGCTGGGTCCCCTTCCTACTTACTTCTGGCTCACTGGATAATGAAGACTCCAGGACCGAGGCCCAAGACTGTGATCTGGATCCAGGCCGCTCAACGCAAGAGCACTCGGCCTCTGAACAATTGCTTAGTCCCACTGCTGTCTGTAGGCCATGGGCATGGAAGCTGCAATGCAGAAACACAGAGGTGGGTGCAAAACCTCTGCCTTTCGCTTTTCCGCTCTGGAGGCGTTTTGGCCAGACTGCTTTTCTCTCCCAACTTCACAAGTCCCACTGACCTAGTTCTGAATGCTGCTCGCAGCTGCCGCTAATCCGCTCACTGCTCTTCTTGTCTGGCGGCTTCAGGCCAGGCTGGTTTCGGTTCGCAGTGTTGATATGGTTCCTTGTAGCCAAGCTGACTTTAGTGGAAAGTATCTTTGTGTGCGTTTTGGAGTTCTAGGATTGGTTTAGAGCCCTATTTTATGGGTATTTTGGGGTGGCTATGTGAGAGCTGCGATATGTTGCTGCTGCTATGCTGCCATCTTGGCTCCGCCCCCTATACACCAAATTTTAATTTCAAGTCCATCATCTGTTGAGCGTCTACCATATGAAAGGTGTGCCAGGAGCAAAAGGAGATACAGAGATGAGAAATAATAGTAGATGTTTGTACAGGCAACGAGGTGTGAAATTGCTGGGCTTGGAGTCAGGAATACCTGAGTTGAAATCCTTCCTCAGTCCTTTTCTAGTTGCATGACTCTGCTTAAATCCCTGTCAGCCTCGGTTTTCTCATCTCTTAAATGGGGGCAATAATAGTACCTATTCTACCAGGTTGTTGTGAGGGAAATGAGAAAATTTATGTGAAGTGTTTTTCAAGCTTTAAACCATCATATAAATGTTAGGTATTATTAGGTAGTATTTAAAAGTTTTTCATGGATAATCTTATTTGAGCCTTATAGATATTATTATGCCCATTCCACAGATGAGGAAATTGAGAATTAGGGAGGTTAAATGACCTACCACTTTCACATAGCTAGTAAATGTCAGAGGTAGAATTTAAGCTCAAGTCTGCCAAGTGCACCCCTCTATTCAAGACACCATGGTATTGTTCTAAGAAATGGCTCCTGTCTTCACGTACCATGTATATAATCTATATGATGTGTGCATGTGCATGTGCGTGTGTGTGTGTGTGTGTGTATGGTATATTGCCTAAAACAGTAAAACAGAAGTTAAGATCCAATAGAAAAAGAGATTAAACTTAAACTTTATTCTTAAAGATTAAGAATAAACTTTATTTAAAAAGCAGACATCTAATTTCAGATGCTAATAGGTACTATCTCAGCTTTTGAAAGCATAGACTTCAATATTTTGAAAAATCCATTCTGTGTTAGACATGAGTATCTTGGTTGGCATGTGGAAATGAGCCCCTCTACCACTTTTTCCAGGATTGGGCATCACCAGGGATAGTTTTCATTAATTAGAATGGATAATATTGCTGAAAACCTGATAAAGTGGAATGAGTGTTGGACTCGGAATCAGGGATATGGGTTCAAATTCCACCTCCAGCACACGCTATCCTTGTGATCCTGAGCAAGTAACTTAATTGCTCTAGGTCTTAGTTTTCTCATCAGTAAAATAGGGATAATAATAGTGCCTAAATCACGGGGTTGGTATGAGGACCAACTAAGAAAATATATGTAAAATACTTTGTCATTTTTAAAGTTCTATATAAATGTGAGTTATTATTAGCAGTTCCCTTCTTAGATTCCACACATCTGTTCAGCCTTTTATCTCAGTCGAGTTCTTGTAACCCCCAAGTTAAAACCATCCCATGAGTTCACATAACCATTTTCTATCTTTATATAAAGAAAGTTCTCTAGCTGTAATAGCAGTCACCCCAGTAGAGTTCACATCATTGTCTACTGGTCCAGTACTAACTAAAACCTAATGATGAAAATCCTAAAATCAGGTTGTACTTTGTTGTTGCCTATTGGTGTAGAACCTTTAATATTAATCACTCGCATTCATAAGTGCTTAAAGGACTGTCACATCTCCTTGCCAGCAATCTTCTCACTATGGAGAGGCTTCTTCTTCTGTGACCTCTCCTTTCACCAAGACTACCATCTCATGAAGTGCCCAGGGCATCCTTGCTCATTTCTGGCTCCACTCAGGACACCTCAGAGTTTTCTACCTCCCCTCTAGCAGCCTTGCTCCCATGCAGGGTCTACCCCTCTGCTCCCCACTTTCTAGGTCTCTTAAATATTTTTCCTCCTATTTAGCATGTAAACGGGTAGGGATCATCTTTTTTGCGCATATATTTCCGGTCTTTAGTACAATCCCCAATAATTTCTTAACTTATCTTTCTATATATTTCAAGGATGTACAACAACTTTATAAAGAAGATAGTGCAGGGGTCCCTGTTTGGGAGTTAAGAGCACTGACATTCCCATGATTACATGGTTTCCTGATTTCAAGCTCAATATTTTTTCAAAAAATTTTTTCCCCAAATAACAAAACTCTATTTTCATTCTTTCCCACCTCCTCCCCCATTCCACCAGAAAAAAAGCCCTCAAAACCAAAAAGAAAGCCCTCCTAACAAATATACATAGTTAACGGGGGGAAGATTCCCATAGTGGCCATGTTAAAAAATATCTCATTCTGCCTTCTGAACCCATGACCTTTCTGTAAAGAGGCAGGCAGCATGTTTCACCTGACCCTCTGGAATTATAGTTGGTCCTCGCATTGCTCAGAGTCTTTCAAAGTTGTTTAGCATTATGATGATGTTGTTGTTGTATAAGTTCTTGTCATAGTTCTGTTCACTTCACTTGACATTAGTTCATACAAATTGTCCCTTTATTTCTAACAGCACTCCTTTCCATTTATAAACTACACTTTGTTATACAGCAGTATGCAACCGTTAACAGATGTATCCACAGATGTAGAATGTGGCATTGTGTCAGGAGGAAGAAAAAAAGCAAGAAAAGCAAGAAAGGAAGGAAGGAAGGAAGGAGGGAAGGAGACTTTTATTAAATACCCACTAAGTTAAGGTGCTGATGCTGAATGCTTTACAAATATTATATTGTTGAATTCGACAATAACTCTGTGAGGTGAGTACTATTATTTCTTCATTTTACAGTTGAGGAAACTGAGGCAGACAGAAGTTGAGTGACTTGCCTGGGGTCACATAGACTAGAGGCTGGATTCAAACTCTAGTCTTCCCCAAGCCCAGCACTCTATCCATTATGACACCTAAGTGTTCAGGAGTCCTGGATTCTACTTAAACATATACATGATAGCTCCCTCAATAGAATGTAAGCTCTTCGAGAACAGGGACTGTTTAATTTTTAGCTTTGAATCGGCAGTGCCTACCAGTACTCCTTGTGACCCCATGGACCATCCTGTCTATGAGGTTTTCCTGGCAAAGATGCTGGAGTGGTTTGCTATTTCCTTCTCCCATGGATTAAAGCAAACAGAGGTTATGTGACTGGCCTAAGGTCACACAGCTAGTAAGATTTGGACTCTACTCTTCCCCAGGCCCAGCACTCTATCCAAGGAGACACCTGGCTACCTCCTGGGCAAACAGAGCTCAAGGTCACACGGTTGGTAAGTGTCTGAGGTTGGGTTTGAACTCAGGTTTTCCTCACTCTAGGTCTAGTACTCTGTCCACTGAGCCATCCAGCTGCTCCAGTATTGGTATGCAGTTTTTAATCGGTAGTTGTTGACTGACCAATAGCTGCTCCTCTGTGGAATTTTGAGAAAGCTACTTAATACCTTAGTTTGGTCTGGGCCCAATGTTCTGCTAAATAAAGTCCCTTAATAATAGCTCGCATTTCCCCTGCACTTAATACTGTTTGCCAGGCTCTGTACTAAGCGTTTTGCAATGATCTCATTCCATCCTCACAACAATCCTGGGCAGTAGAAGTTTTTTATTATTTCCATTTTACAGATGAGGAAACTGAGATACACAAGGGTTAAGTCACTTGTCTAAGGGTCACAACTAATAAGACTAATGCGATACTGAATTTGAACTCAGATCTTCCAGACTCCAAGTTGAGCGCTGTATCCTCGGAGCCATCTAGCTGCCTTCTAAGCCCGATTTTCTGTAATGCTCTTCTTTTACTTCTGAGATCAGATTGACTAAGATCGATTGCCATTTGCTTATACCTGGTGGCTCCCAGGTCAGGTCTCTTTCTCCAAAGAAAGAGATATAAGTTTTCATTGACTTTGAAGACCACATACTACCAGTGCTTAATCTCACATCTGAATTTGCATAGGTAAAGAATGTCAAACTTCCTGCAGCTTCAATACCAATTCAGAAATTAAAGCTGGTAGAATTCTATAAATAGAGGGATCTTGACATCCAAAACCCAACTTTAACTTAAGGCAGTGATAATTTGAGGAGAAGGGGGAGTGTAGAGGCTACTGGACTTGACATCTGAAGACTTTGACTTAAATCTTAGCTCCCCATTTACTGTGTGACCTTGAGTCACTAACCTTTTCCGAGCGTCTTTTCTTTTCTGTAGGATGAGTGCGGAGTTATAGAATGTGCATTCACTTCATTCTGCAGTACCCTTCCCCTCCCTCCCTCCCCGTCTCCCAGGAATGTTAGGAGGCTCAAATGAGATGCAAGCTTCATTGGAAACGCAAAAGGCTAAATACTGATACATTATTATTATAGCTGCATTATTAAAGAATGAACATGACTAGCAATTTGACTGCTACACATTGATAGAATATTTTAAGGCTTAGAAAGTGCCTTCTTCACAGAAGCCTACGAGGCAGGTGCTACAAATATGTTATTTCCACTTTACAGATGAAACAATTGAGACTAGAGAAATGAAATGACCTGGGCTTGGTCACACAACTGGTTAGTTGCAGCTGAGATTTAAACACAGTGCTCAGAAATTACTTGGAGCCAGAGTAAGCAACCACTTTGATTTTGATAAAATGATCTTGATAAAACAAAGGAAAAAATTGATGAATGGATTAAACCTATTTTCTAGGACAAATCATATAAAGAAATTTAAAAAACATATGCAGAAAATAACTGAATTTAAGGGCTCTGATAGGTTACAAGGTATATGATAGTTTGACAATACAAGCCTTCTCCTCCAGAATTCTTTCTCCAGCATTCAAACCCATCCATACTCACACCCACACACCATTGTACCTATAAACATCTATTAACATAGTATAGAGATTACATTAAAATATTAATATGAGTTTCAGAACTGTATATAGATTTGACAAAAAAAATACAGATTTCAAATTTTTCTTTTTCTTGCCACTCTGGGAGCATAGGATTATGTATTAAAAGCTGAAATGTATCTTGGAGACTATTCTAACCCATTTATTTTATATATGAGGAAACTGAGGCCTAGAATAAAATATTTTGACATATTTTAAATGAGTACATTTTATGTATTTTACCTATAAATGTATTCAATTAATCTAATTTAATAATTAATGTAATTAACATAGTATATTAATATATTAATGCAACCTAAAGATTTACTAGTGGGGAGGTAAGAAGAGGCAAACATAGTATAGTGGAACAAGGATTTGGGTGCAAATCTTGACTGCCACTCATAACCTGTGTGACTTTAGGTAACTCACTTAACCTGTCTGGGTCTCAGTTTTCTCATCCCTATATTGAAAGGGATTGAATTAGATGACCTCTGTTGTCCCTTCGAGATCTAAACCTTTGATCTGATGATGTTTTAAAGATTGAATTAAAAGCATTTCTTACTGGCTCTTTATTCATTTACTTATTCATCCATACATTCAATCATTCATTTATATATTTATTTATACATTCATTCGTTTGCTTGGTACTGCCATTTGCATGACCACAATGGTGGCATATCCAAATGCAATTTAATTTTTTTTCTCCCTTTTACTAAAGGCTTTCATCTTTTGTCTTATATTCATTCTAACTGCCATAATTCCTAAGCGTATCTAATATTATCTTCAGTCACTGGAACTTTGAGTATCACAACCTCTGTGACCTTTCTCTACATCAAGGCAGACTGCAAAAAGCCTGGCATACAACTGGGGATCCTTGAAAAGGTCATCCAGGCCACTGGCACTGCAGGCCAAGGGAAGGAAATTGGTGCAGAAGGTCATAGACATTGGAGCTTGTGAAAGTCACAAAAGCTTTCACCTTGAAAAAAAATTAACCTCTTGTGACATGTAACCAGAAGTCCCAAGGCAATTGCATTTCACTGGAATCAGACCTAACAAGTACTTTATAATTAAAGATCATGCCGGTTTCCTTTAACATCACTTGCAACCTAATCATGGACTTGGAACTCCTCACAAATACAGGGGCTATTTAATATTGATTGAGCACCTGCAATTATCCTTTACGTTTTGTCATTCTGTTGGGTTTTTTTTTTTTTAATCTCTGAGGACCCTAGTGATGGTGATGATAATGAAGAAAAACCCTCTTAACTTCTCCCTTTTTCTTCATTGGCTTCCTCCAGTAGAATGTAAGCTCTTTGAGGACAGGACCTGTTTCTCTTTTTGCTTGTTTTCATATTCTCTGCTCTCAGCACAGTACCTGGAACATAGTGTTTAATAAATGGCTTATCTAATCTGCTTTATATAGCACTTTACAAATATAATTTCACCTAATCCTCAGCACAACCCTATGATGTAGGTGCTACTGGTATCACCATTTTATAAAGACTATCATTTTACTAGAAATACAGATAAAGAAAACCTGTGAAGTATTTCACTTGATTCTTGATTTCCCACCATTGAAGAGGAAGTGGGATACATCAACGTGCTTTATGAAGTCTCTTATAAAGGAAAAACCTCTCTTCTTCCCCCTTCCCCTCCCTCTCCTTCTCCCTCTCTTTATCATCTGATTTGAGCTTATGTTTGAGTCTATATGCTAAACCCCAGGAAGGGATTTGTTGCTGTATCACCAAAGATCCAGGTAAGTGGCTTTCCCCTCTGACAGTTTTCTCTTTAAGAGAATATAGTTATTCCACCTTGGAAAGGCAACTCGGCATAGTGAATTGAAAGCTGCCCTTCAAGCTAGGAAGACCAGAGTTTAAGCTCCACATCTGATATAAACTGCTTCTTGTACCTGTGTGCTAATTGGTCTCATTGCCTCAAGTTCTCGTTCATTCTAGTTCACTTTCCACTTAGGTGCCAGAATGATTTTCTTAAAATATAGGTTATCCGTGTCATTTCATTCTCCCTTTCCAAACACAACTCAACCAATTCCAGTAGTAATGTCTAATCTCCAGGATCAAGTACAAGGGGAAAGGAATAAGCATTTATTAAGTGCCTACTATATGCCATTTTATTGAGGTATCCTGAGAAGTAGCTGATATTATTAACCATGTTTTACAAATGAGGAAACTGAGACAAACTTTTGTTAAGAGACTTGACCAGGGTCACATAGTAACTGAGGGTAGATTCGAACACAGGTCTTCCTGACTCCAAGTTCAATGTTTTAACCACTGTACCACTTAGCTGCCCTTTGGCATTTATATACAAACTTGTCCTTTTTTATCTTTCATGTCTTCTTACACATTATTCCCCCTCATATACCCCATGATACTTGCTGAGCCTCAGACATGACATTTCATCTTCCGACTCTATGTCTTTGTTCTTTTCATTGGAATAATATTTCTCTACATTTTTGGATCATGATTTCCTTGGTTCCTTCAAGGCTCAACTCAAATCTTGCTTTCAGTCAGTGGCCTTTCCTGGTGACCTTCTCTCTCTGGCCCATTGCTAGCACCAGCCCTCAGAGATTATCTCCCAATTTACATGGTATATCTCTTATCTGTACAGAGTGATTTACCTGAATACAAACTTTGCCTTTCTTTATATCCTCACTACAGAACATAGAGCCCAGCGTATAAGAGCCCAGCTCTTAATAAATGCTTATTTACAGTTGGTTTACTGACTGACAACCTCTCAAAGTTCGAAAACTGTAAAATGCATTAAACTTGGTAGAGGGAGTTTCCTTACCAAGAGACCTCTTACAGGCCTATCTGAATAAATCAGAGGTCCACTTCCTATCTGCAGGCAGCTAGATGATCAATAGCATGCTGGCCTTGGAATCACAAAGACTTGAGTTTAAATCCATCCTTAGACACATGCTCATTGTGGGACTCTAGGGTAGTCACTTAATCTGTCTGCTAGTATCCTCAGCTACAAAATGGGGATAATAAAAGGACCTACCTTGAAGAGTTTTTGTGAGGATCAAATGAGATTTTTGTAAGTGTTTAGCACAGCCCGGCACGTAGTAGGTGCTTTCTAAATATTTCTTTCTTTCCTTCCCATCTATATTCTGCTCCACACTCAGAAGTGTGCAGAGTCAGGGGGAACAGAGTGACTCCATGGAGATCCAAGTTTAAGAGCAGGGTCAGTGTGAAAACTTTCACATTTCTCATCATTATTTCCTTCAATATTTCTCTTAAGCAAACATATCCTAGTGTTTGGAAGTTCCAGAGTGTCATATACTTAGAATTATGAGCCCTCTTCTGGATCAATGTAGGTGCCTGTTACTACATGAGGCTTTTCTGAATCCCTTTGGTAGCTGTACCTTCCCCCAGCTCCCATTACCTTGTATTTTCTTTGTATATAAAATGCATGCACGCTGTTTTTCCTGATAGGATGTAAAGCTCCTGAGAGCAACGACAATTTCTTTTGCTCTTTGAGCCCCTAGTGCCATGCCTAACACATAGCAGATGTTTAAATAAATACTTTTTGATTGATTAATATCTTAATTATTTATAAGATATTGAAGAGGGGAAGGAGCTACCCATCATTGAATAAAGGAAGAAACTGACATGACTTATCCAGTATCGCAAAGAAGTGACAAAGCAGGAACTTCAGCCTGGGTCCCCTAACACCTTGTCTAGTGTTCTTTGTGCTTCACCTCACTGTGATTTGGGCACATATGCTCTGGGAGACCTGGCCCCTAGTGCTGATGGGAAATCTGATTTTCTGGCATCCATTGGTGCTCAGCCACAATGGCCTCTGTCATCTTCCCCCCTCTATTTGTATTCTCAGGATTCGCCAGAATGGAAAGATTCCTCTTTCTTTACTCTATTTCTATCAGGAGGAAGCAGGACAAATAGCCTATGGCTCTGGATTCTCAACATTTCTGTCAATTTGTGACTTTTTTGTTTGTTTCGTCTTGCTCAGGTCTTGGCTTTAAATGACAAGGTCATTTACAAGGTACTGAACATTCTTCAGGAAAGCTGAAGATGTCCACCCAAATCACTGGGTGGGTTTGTAGGGCTTTGTTGACTAATAATAGCAATAATAACAACAGTAAAGAGCCTCGTTTTGTGTACTGCAGAAGAAGGTATGCCTCTAACGCTTAAAGAGCCACGTTCTATTACTAAATGCCTTGTTTTATTTGACTATATTTCCAAAAGCCTTTAATGTGGCAGTCTTTAAGTAGTTGCTATTGAAGGTGTGTAAAAATCAATAAAGAGCCTAAAGTGATGGTAATCCTGTCAACTAGGGGAAGCTGCAGCCGGCAGCTTGTTTGAGTTCCAAGAGTCCTGAGTTGTAATAGGGTTTGTTCTAAGTCTGGCTCTAATATGGAGGCGAGGGGGTGACCCAGCTGCCTATGGAAGGCATTTCAGGCCAGGCTGGGAAGACTCTTCTGTATGCAAAGCTTCTATGTGGTTCGGCATCAGGACCAGCAGGTGAGTGGTTGTGTATTTCCAGCCCAGCTTTGTGTGATAGGAAGATTCAGTCTTTTTTTCAAAAATCAATTAATACAAGAAAAAAAATGCCCTCTCACTGCAATGAAGGATAGAGGAGGCTTATGGGATAACTAAAGGATCAAAAACTATTTATTGAAGAAAACTGACTTTCAGTGTCAAGGAGTGGCACAAACAATTCACCTGGCCTCTGTCATGCAGGTTTTTAATATTAAATGAAGCTCTGGATAACTGGCTCTCTTAAGTCTCTTTCCACTTCAAAATTATATAATTTCTTATTTACTCAACACCGCACTTGCTGACAGTTCCTGTAACTGAATTATTGCCATTGGTAAATTCTCATCAAGGAATTGAAATGGAAATTGAAGTGGATAGTTGTATCAAGTCTGTTCTGGCTCTTATTTGGGGAAAAGGAAGGGTATTTGGGGAGGGGATGCCCCTCAGGTCTGGTGATGAGCCTCTAGAGAAAGAAATAATAGGGAATCAAAGCCCTGGAAATCTAGAACTTGCATCATCTTCACCTTGCTGTGGCGGTGGTGGGTGATCATAAAGCCTCCTCTGTTCCTTTAAACTCCTGTGCAGATAATGGCCTCTGCCTCCCACGCATTCCGAGAGTGTGCAGGGCCCAGGAGCTAGCTTTACTGAAATACTATACTGACCACAGACCTTGTTTTCCCTTGCAGCTTTGATACCCTGGACAGCCAAGTTATCCTCTAGAGATGTGGTTGCCATTGCTTTCTATGTACTTCACCGTGCCTTTATAAATTGCTTCAAGAGCACTTGAGGACAGAAGAGGGCTCTCTCCCTCCCACCCTATCTCTCCATAGCTATGCCCACACCAAGTCACTAAAAGCTTCATTAGCGGAGTTCTTTAATGTGAATCTAGGGAGGGAAGTTGGCACTTGTTCTATAAGGCATCTCTCTGAAATAAAGAAATAAACAATAAACAAAAGAATGAACAAAAGGAGTTTAAAACCATCCTGCAACCAGGATTTTTTTTGCCAAGTACTTCATCTTTTCTAGTTTTGAAAGCAGGATAAGTTATTAGCAAGCCCCTGCAAATTGAATTTGATTTAGTGTCAACGCTGTCATAGTCACATAGAAATATACCAATAAAAACCCTAACCCTACTTTCTGTGATCATTATGTCCAACTTTTTTTAAAAAAATGAACAATAAAAACTCTTGTTCTTTATCATTGAGGTTGTCAGATCGAGCTCAGGGGACTCTGGATTTCCTTGTTCCTCCTTGAACTAAATTCCAGTGTTAAAAGTGTCATTTATAATGGAAAGATTAATGAAGAAATCCATTTGTTCAACTGACATGCAGAAGTAGTCTTGATGTTCATTCCTAAATATGTGATAGGTTGTCCCTTTGAAAAACATCCTAGATCACACTGTAAGTTCATAGAGATTCTCCAGTTAATACCTGACATGGCAGTACATTTTTTCTTTGGAAAAAAAAAAGTACCATCTGATTAAAACTTGGAAGTAGAATATCTTAAAACCTCACATACTTTTTCTATAACTGTAATGTTGAAAACTTCTAAAAAAGTTTACTGGAAATGATTTTTTTTAGAAAAGAAAACTAGATCCTATAATTTACCAAGTAAATTTTGTTATGAATGAAAATTCTTCATAATCTAAAGTTGAGATTTTTGTAAGGGGAAACAATACTAATACTCTATTTATCCATGAAAACATTCTTCCAAAACAATTAAGCTTTGTTGATTTCCCCCCCTTCTATTAAAAAAATTATTAAGACCTTTTTTATCTTTATAGCAGTAATTTCTCACTCCCTTTCCAGTGGAACCTTCCCTTGTGGTAAAGAAAAATAATTAATCCTTTGCACATTTGCAATATTTATGTCATAAAAGATCTCCTCATTTTCTGAAAGCCGTACAAAGAAGCCTTGGGGGTACTTTTAAGTCAGATTGTCATATTACACCTCTGTGTGAGGGTGCACGAGAAGGAACTGAGTTAGAGCCACTGAGAAAAGGGGGGGCTTTGAATTTAGCTAATTAGAAGCAGAGGCTTGCCCCAAGTATAAAGGGAAAATGTGCTTAGGGTTTTTCCTTACAGGTTTTAATTTTGGCATGGGTGAAGGCAATGGGATGCAGATGGTTTTGCATCACATCAACCCTAAGCTCACCTTCTTTTTCCTTTTGTGACCTGCCCTGAACAAATGATACCATCATTGCATCAATTGCCAATGGCCATTAGTTCAATAGCTAGCTATCGCAGTGGAGCATCTGTCTTGATGATAGTCAACCACATGCCCTGGCAGTCTCCAAAAATAGCCTCAGCAGCAGTGCCAAGCATGCCCCAGATTTCCTTGGGAATTCAGACTCAGAGAAATAGTTCATATACCTATACTAGCTCCAAGGCCATAGAATGTCTAGATTTTTTTGTGAACTAAATAATGGACATAAATAAAAAAATGTGCTCTTAATAGATTTATCTTCCTACTGGACCTCATTTTCCCTTCCAGACTATAAACCACCTCTGTTGCTTGCCCATTACCCCTGTCGAAATTCAGTTGCTTGAATTAAAAAGGCATCTTTGCATTTAGACTTGCATCACAAAATGAAGGTTCCCCAAGGGAACTTTCCTTTATGAAGTCCTGGTGAAGTTCCCAAACTGATCATTTCTTGCTGATGCCATATTCAAATTTAGAAGCCTTTCCCTTGGTAAATGAAGAGGATTCCCTGCATTATGGAACATTAGCCAAAATAGAAATTAAAGACAGGGTAGATTGTGAATATGAAGCAGGAAAATGCAGGAATGGGTATTTTTCCTGCTTATGACTTTAGAGCTGAAGGAGGGTTTTAAATGAATGTTTAGTAGAGCTTTGTTTTAAGATATCCCCCACTCCCACTACTCTATTATCTCAGTAATAGGTTGAGAGAGGAGATTGTGTAGAAAAAATATATTGGATTTTGAGTCAAAGGACCTGGGTTCAAATCTTAGCTTTGCTACTTACTAACTATGCCCTTGGGCAAGTTGCTTATACCTTCTTCATCTGATTTCCTCATCTGTAAAATGAAGGAATCAGAGTAAAGAGCTTCTAGACTTCCTTTCTGTCCCAACATGTAGAGACCTTTACTTATTTCTCCAGTATTCAATTTAGTCATTAGCAATTGGGATGAGTTCAGTTGGATCTAGCTATCATGAGAAATTACATAATGGAAAGATTGCAATAATTAACATCTCTAGTGAAATTTGGACTGAATTCAAAATTGTTAATGTTGTATTAGGTTATTATTAGCCATCACTAATGAATCTCAAAGTGACTAAACTTGCTTCAAAATTATTGATATTGTATTAGGTTATTAGTCATCATTGATAAATTTCAAAAATTCAAGGTGGAAATAGAATATAACATTAACATCTATACTTTGAAATAACTTTCTGGCAAATAAAAAAAAGAGCAACATTATTTTCCATGTTACCCTGCTGAAGAAACACTTTAGAAAGAAAGTAGTAACTGGCAAAAGCAAAAAATGGTAAACCCATCATTTCTACCTCTATCACCTCCCATTCACCTGTATCAGTCTATAAGAGTTCAAGCCAGTGACTTTCTTCTTGGAAAAACAACAATGAAAACAATAAAAAACAGCTGGCTTCCTTCATGTATTTTCTATTCTATACAAACTTGCCTGTTAACTGTTTATGACTTTCCATCCTCTGTTACTTTACATTAGTGTTCTTCATGTGTCGAATGCATTCCCTTTTCACCTCCCAACTCCAACAACCCCTCACTTCCTCTAAAGCATTGATCAGATGCCACCTCCTACATGAAGCCCTCTCTGATCTTCCAGCTTACTCTCTCTCTCTCTCTCTGTCTCTCTCTCAATGACTTTTGCTAAACTTTGCTGACCTGTCTATGTATTGTATTTTCTCAGCAGAATAGATGTTACCTGAGGGCAGGTTTCATTTCATTTTTGTTTTTGTGTTTCCAGTTCCTGTACAATGCTTTGCACAAAGTAGAAGCTTAATAAATGTTTGTTGAATTTAATTAAATTGAAATGATGATCCCAGTGGTATCTTCTATTTCCCTGAATTCTCATGGATTATCTATCTATCTATCTATCTATCTATCTATCTATCTATC
>JAQQSU010004708.1:0-14005 GCA_028627135.1 Pseudochirops cupreus
ATTATTATTGACCACATGCCACTGGAACTTGAGATACACAGGCACTGTGGTTGGGAGATCCATCCTGCCCTACCAAAAAGTGACATAGGAGAGAATAGACTGGGGGAGGGGGGACACACTGGGATGGATGCTTTGGGGCAGTGGGTGGGGGAAAGAGGGGGAGAAAATATGTAACTCAAAATCTTGTGGAAATGAATGATGCAAACTAAAATAAAATTAAAAAAAAAAAAAGAGAATCTGAAAATTGTCCTGATAGACAAAAGCCTGTCAGGCTTTCCAGAGCCTCTAATCCTCTACATCAGTGGTTCTCAACCTTCCTAATGTTGCAACCCTTTAATACAGTTCCTCATGTTGTGGTGACCCCCAAGCATAAAATTATTTTTGTTGCTACTTCATAACTGTAATTTTGCTATTGTTATGAATTGTAATGTAAATATCTGATATGCAGGTTGACAACCACTGCTCTACATGGATGCTCAGTCTGCTAGAAAGGATTCATTACCATCAGAGATGAGTCCTGAGGGTCCCTGGTTAAATAAGGATCTTGTGAAATAGACCTAGTAGTGCTATTGCTGGGTGACAGGGTATAGGAATTTTAATAATTTTTTGAGCTTAATTCCAGATTGCTCTACAAACTGGCTGGAGCAATTCATAATTGCACCAGTGATGAATTAGTGTCCCAATTTTTCCACGTCCCCTCCAACATTTGTTCTCCCTTCAACAGATCTGGACCCAATAAGATCTAGAGCAAAGCTTCTTAACTTGGGGTCTAGAGCTTTCTGGAGGTGTATTCTAAGGTTTTCAGGACTTGGATGGGAAAATTTACATCTTTAATTCAATGTAATTGATTTCCTTTGCTATTCTCTTTAATCTTATTTTACGTATTTTTAAAAAAATGTATTCTGAGAAGAGGTCACCAGGCTTCCAAAAGGGTACATGACACAAATGGTTAAGAATCTCTGGTCTATACTTCTAGGGCTGTATGCCAAGAGATCATAAAATTGGGAAAAGGACCCACATGTACAAAAGTATTTATAGCAGCTCTTTTTTTGCTGGAAAAGAATTGGAAATCAAGGGGATGCCCTTCAATTGGGGAATGGCTGAACAAGTTGTGGTATATGAATGTAGTGGATTACTGTTGTACTATAAGAAATGATGAACATGTGGACTTCAGAAAATCCCGGAAAGACTTCTATGAACTGATGCTGATTGAAGTGAGCAGAACATTGTTCACAGAAACAGCTACAGTTTGTGATGACTGATTTTGATAGACTTAGCCCTTCTCAGCAATGCAAGTACCTAAAACAATTCCAAAGGACTCATGATGGTAACTATTGTCCATATCCAGAGAAAGAACTATAGGGTCTAAATGCAAAGTGAAGCAGACGATTTTCTTTTTGTTTTGTTTTTTTTTCCTCATGTTCCCTCCCATTCATTATAACTCTTCTATGCAGCATGATTAATGTGAACATTGTTTAATAGGAATGTGTGTGTAGAGCCCATATCACATTGTATGCCATCTTGGGGAGGGAGAAGGGAGGAAGAGAGAGAAAATTTAAAACTTATGGAAGTGAATGTTGAAAACTAAAAATAAATAAATTGATAAATTGAAAAAGAAAAAAAAAAGAGTCTCTGGTCTAGAAGGCCCTCACAAAGAATGCCACAAGAAGACTTTTGTTATCAGGGATGAAGGATAAGCAGTTGTCTTCAGTTCAAGCAATTAGGGCTATCGCTGAAGCTGTGACAACCATAGTTCATATCAACCTTTCCTGATTGATTGCTCTTGGTCTCTAGACTTCTACCTATCTTTCCACAAAACAATGACTCATCTCAATTCCTGCTTATCTAAGTAACTTGCTTAAATCCAACCAATAACTTTGATTTCCTTCCAACCAACCAAGCCCCTACTTATCAACTTTGGACCCCTAAGATTTTTGTCTATTGACCAGGCTTATTCTTGCTTTGATTGGCATAGAAAATGTTCAGTTCATTTCTTCCTCTACCCAACTTATGCCATAGGCCCTGCACATACTTTAGACCTATCTCTAGGTATCACTGTACCCATAGGAATTGTGTAGCCTCACTGGAGGTACTTTGAAATGAAGAGGTTACTGAGCTCTAATCGCAAAGAGAGGACAAAAAACTTGTACTACTAGGAAGAAGAGGACTGAACTAAGACATAATTGGTAGTAGTGACAAGGATACCAATTAAGATGAACTTATACTCTGCATAATGGGAAAATATCCTTAATAGACCTATCCAGAAAAGTAAAATGGGTGTCCTCAGGAAGTCATAGGGTAATAGCACAGGGTAGAATACTTTAGTATCAGAGATTTAAAGATGAAAGGGACCTGATAGGCCATCAAGTCTAATTCCTCTCATTTTGCAGACAGAGAAACTGAGGCTCGGTGTGGCTAGGTGGCACAGCAAATAGAGCACCTGCCCTGGAGTCAGGAGGACCTGAGTTCAAATCTAGTCCCAGACACTTAACACTTACTAGCCGTGTGACCTTGGGCAAGTTACTTGGCCCCAATTGCCCTGCCTTCCCCCCTGCAAAAAAAAAAAAAAGAAAAGAAACTGAGGCTAAGTGGCAAAGTGATTTGCCAAGGGTCAAATGATTAGGAAGCATCTGGGTCTGGAATTGAACTTAAGTCCTCCTAATTCCCAAACCAAGTCTCTGTCACTTAGCTGACATTTTTATGTCTATTGTACAGGGGAAACATGTATAGAATGTACTCAATGGCGATTAGATCCTCTTCCAATTCTGATATGCTGCCATTCTGTGGGAAGTCATGTTGGATTTTAGCTCCATCATATCACTTTTCAGGGCCTGGAAGCAAAGTTGAGAGAGGAGGTGCATAAAGAAAGGTAGAGAAAATGCCTGCATAGTCTTCAGAGTTTAAAAAGGACCCTCTGGAGATCCCATCAAATTTGCAGATGACTTGAGGATGAGCCATCAAAAGGTAAGGACAGTGATGTGATTGCAAAGACTTCCCCAGAAGCAAATGCTGGCAGAGACAAGCAGTGCCTAGGAGACCAATGAAGGCAAAATCACTGCTCAGAGCCATTCATCACTGGCCAATGGCTTAGAAGATTCTAGTTTTAATCCAAATGAGTAAGCAAGTCTTCCCAAATGCTACTTGAATGAGACTGCAGTAGAAGTATGTACATTACCTGGAAACTGAAAGGTACACCAGTCACTTCCTCATGAGTAAGACATAGCCGGAAAGCCTCGTTGTGACATGTCAAGATTAGGTGAACAACCGGCCAAGGATGGCTTGAAGGACAAGCCACTCAGACTGCACATTCCTCAGCCCTGACACAGAGTCAGTCTGCAGGCTGAACAGCAGACAAGTCAGTTGAGAACATTTTATTTAGTGTCCAAGGTTAAACGCCCAGAGGCTAAAAGGTGACGCTCTTGGGCGCTGCTCTCTATTCCGGCTTTTACTTACTCACCGTCTCAACATTGTCATAAAGGAAAGCTTTATTATCTGCTTTTTTAAAATGACATTTCATAAATGGTAGGCTATCAGCTGAGAGATCACTTCCTTTTGTGGAGATCAGCAAATTGTATGAATTAACAAATGCTTTTGAAAGAGGATATAGAGGAAAAAGAGCTTGTCTTCAATAAAAAGTTCCTTTTATCTAAGCATTTCCAGATCAAAATGGGAGCTAACAAAATGATTAAAATCTAATAACACTTTTAAAATAGTCACTAATTGGCTTGATGATGATGATAATAGTGTTATTTGTAGAACTTCGAGGAAAGGACTCATTTTTAATCTCCAACTATAAAAACTTCATGCCAGGTTTGTTAAGAGTTTTCTGTTCCTGCAACCAAATTTAATGAATATTATTCCTAGAATAACTTCTGCTTCCCTAACACTTTTTCTGTCTGTTGACATCTCCCATATCATTCAAGTCCATTTGCATGTGGCCTCTTGAATACAGTCCTTCCTGATGCCCTCCAGCAGGACGCACTCTCTCATTTTTTATAACCCTCTATATACTTTTCATATGACAGAGAGAGAGAGACAGACAGAGAGACAGACAGAGACAGAGACAGAGTCAGAGAGAGACATAGAGACAGACAGAGGGAGAGAGAGAAAGAACATTTATTAAATGCATGCCATGTACCAGACACTGTTCTAAATGTGGACACAAACACAAACAGGCAAGAGAATTTCTGCCCTCAGAAGCCTGTACTCTAATGGAAGAAGACAACACATAAAGTCAGAGAACGGGATTGGGTGGGAGGAAAGTAATGTGTGGGAGTATAGTCAGAACAGCATGGAGTCAGGAAATAGCAAGGAGGCCTGGTTCTCAGAAAGAAAAGGCCAAAGCTTATCTGTTAGAGCTGGGAGATTCAGGGCTATAGTCCAATGTCGCAGTGGAGAGAAGATGAGGCTAATAACTGGGTTTATCACACCTGCTCTAATTTGTTTCATACTTGTCTGCATGTCTGTCTTATCTCTCACTACCAGATCATACATTATTTGTCTTTGTATCTTCAGCACCTAACCCAGGGCCTTGCATAGAGTAGACCCTTATTATTTAAAAAAAATTAATTGAATACATCACACAAGTCATATGTTGTTGTTCATGAGTTATTTCAGTCATGTCTGACTCTTGGTGACACCGTTCGGGGTCTTTTTGGCAGAGATACTAGAGTGATTTTGCGCTGTCCTTCTCAAGCTCATTTTACAGATGAGGAACTGAGGCAAACAGGGTTAAGTGACTTGCCCAGGATCACACAGCTGGGAAAAATTTGAGGTCATATTTGAATTCAGGTCATCTTAACTCCAGGGCCAGCACTCTATCCACTGCGCCACCTAGCTGCGCTCATATGTATGTGTTTTTTTGTTGCTGTTGATTGAGTTTTTCTTCTTGGAGTACTCTTGGCACGTTGTCCTACTGGGTAAATCTTCACTATTGCCAACAAGAAAAACGATTACCAGTGTTGAAAGGTTTCTATCAAGCAAGCCCAAATTCCAGTTCCTCCTTTCAAACTCAAGAGGGCAAAATTTGGCTGACGAGTCGCTCCCAAATTCATATACAGGAAGAGAAGCTCCACGTGTACATTAGAATCTCTCACCATATGCCAACATATTACTCATGTGTGTCTTTGTTTGTTCTGAATCTGTCTTACACATTACCAACACTTGAGGTGCCATCCACTAACCTCAGCTGCCAATATGATTGTTCTAGTAAGAATTGAACCAGATTCTCCTCTTTGCTCCAGGAACAGACATATTTCTTAGGTATGGATGAGCATATACAAGGGAAGGAAGAAATCTCCTAGGGTGAAAGGTTTAATGGAGGAGAAGCTTATAACTATCTACTTAAACGTGATCTGCGGATTATTTGGCCCTTTTCAATTATGCAAGATACCCTCTGTCTCATTCATGCAGATAATCAAGTGTTGTTTGTGTTAGCAGCCGAGGAGCCACATAGTAGCATTTTGTGGTGCTCTTCTTCTGTCCTGGGGAGCAATGTGTTTTTCAGTTCTTCTGGAATAGAACCAACTATGTCTGAAAAAAAATCAAGGGGATGTCAGTGAGCAGATGGATTTAATTACATGATAATAAAGAATCTTCAGTGGGGACCGGAATGTCATCTAACAGACTAATAAGCACTTTCCTTTTAAATAGCACCTTTCATCCAAGTACCTCAAAGGGGTTTGTGAAAATTAGCTCCTTAATAATCCTCTCAGCATCCCTGTAAGGTAGATGGGAAGCTTTATTATCCCACTTCACAGATGGAAAAACTGAGGACCGTAGAGGTGATGCAGCTTGCCCAAGGCTATATAGGAAATCAGCAGGCCAGTCTTGCTGTTGTAACTCCTGGACTCTCTTTTGCTTTGGTGTCTGTATTAGACACATCTGAGAAATCTGTGGCCAGATTGACTCCTATTGGCCCTGAAATGTCACATGTTGTCTCCTACCAGAAAACTGTCTTGGCCACTCATAAATTACAATCCTATTGGCTTCAATTAGATGTTAATAAGGACCATATGAACAGATCAATATTACTTACTGGTCTGTGGTCTGAGAGTCTTGTCAGAGAGATGCAGAATAAGTAGGTTTTTTAAGTTCAAATGTTTAGGATAATTTATATCATTGGGTTTGGATGTTTCTTTAGCCCTTACCAAATGCTACTATGTGTTGTATTTATGAAGGTATATTAACTATCTGTCTGAACATGGCTTATCCTCTCTATTATAAACTACTTTATGGCAGGGACTGCCCAGAACAGTCCCTAAATAATAATATCATGTTTATTGCAAGGTGCACCAAAGCACTTTGCAGTTTACAAAGCACTTTCTTTAGAACCACATTATGAGGTAGGCACCATAACCATTATTCCCATTTTGAAGAAAAGAAAACTGAGATACAGAGAGGTTGAGTGGATTGTCCAAGATCATATAGCTATAGTAAGTATCAGTCATGATATAAACCTTGGCACTCTGCTTTCAAGGCCAGGGATCATTCTGTCCCTCCATGTTGTAGGTACTGCAGATGTGTTTGTTAAACTGAATTGTAGTTTTAGAAATGATTGGTACATTGACTAGGGGATTGGACAATATGACCTTTCAACTCTGAGATTCCAAAATGTGAATTCAGTTGTTTATTTTAAATGAACCACTGAACTGTCACGTTTCTGCTTTTAAACTATTTCCTTTCCACAAACTATTTAAGGCTTCTTTTAAAGCCTTTTAAAATCCCACTTTATTTTTTCCTCCCACTCTAAAACAAGTTTTGCCAAAAGAATGCAAAGCTGAAGATTCTGAAAGGTTCAAGTCTAAGCTAAAATTCTGAACCAAATTTCTAAGACTTAATAGGGTTGAATGACATCACCGCAAAATTCAGTCCATCTTGGTCATGAGGAATGTTCATTCCTCAACTTTTTTAGTTGGGGAGGTGGCCCCAGAGGGTTCAACAAACCCAACATTTAGTACCTGGGAATTTGCAGTGCTTGTGATATAACTCAGATTTCGTTGAGGATTTTGGAATAGTTTTGAAGTTGCTCTGAAGGCAATTCAGACAGCAATTACTCAGGACAGGTTAAGACACATCAAAGTAACTTTGGAAGCTAGTGAGCAAGAATTTGGCAGGCCTCTGCTCTCTAATGTATAGGTTGTGCTAATTGGTGACGCTCAGAGAGCTGCCTCTATTCACTTGTTGGGAAGAATCTGAATCTCTATTGGTTGGGAATGGTTCCTGGGATACTTGGCCTAACTCCAGCTCTTCTGGGTCAGAAGGTACATTTCATCTAGGGGCTAGATAGAGAGGGGATCCTACCTGTACAGGTTACAACCTCTCTGGGTGCCATCTTTTTCCATTTGTAGACAAAAGCAGACCATATTCATCTTGTGGCATGTGAGATATTAGTATTAATAGAAGGAACTTCCATTAAAATCTCACTTTAATGTCTCATCATGGCATGGAAATAACCCTTGGTTCTTGGAGACTCTGCCAAGATAACACAAGCTCTGGCAGGTCCTACCAATCTGAAAGGCTCCGAGTACAGCCTCAACCTCCAGAGACTAGCCCTGGACAGAAAGTTCAGAGAGCCCCATCACCCAGCTAGCTGCAAAGTGATGAATTCTCCAGTGCCAAGAACTGTCTAAGATCACGTACTAAGTCAGAGAGGGCCTGCAGTCTTCATCAGTGGCAGGAATGCTCACACCAACAAAAACATAATCTTTGAGATATTGAAGCAATCCTTCAATGTTCCAACAAATTAGAGTAATGATAGTAATAATACCTTACATTGTTTTTACAGCTTACAAAGTGACTTCACATTCATTATCTCACTTGGTCCTTACTGCAATGCTGTGGTGATATAATTCTCATCATTTTGTAGATAAGGAGACTGAGACTTAAGAGAAGTTAAATGATTTCTCCAAGTTCATACAGCTCTAGGTAGCCAAAGAATGACTTAAATCTGGAACTCTTTGCTCTAGGCCCATTGATCTTTGGTGAGAGCAGGAAAATATAGTAGGAGTATTTGGGTGTATATTTGTTTTAAGCTATAAAAAGCTTAAAACTTCACTAAGACTTTGGGGTCTATGTACTCCTACTATTCAAAGCCATTCCCTGGTTTTCATTCCAGAAGTCTCTTCTCTAGAAAAATTCTTATATCTAAAACTGCTTTGGTATATGTCCCCCTCCTCTCTACTCACACAGATGCCACCCTGATGCAGATCTTCATTACCCTAGGTCCAGACTATTTCAATAGACATCTTGTTTTTGGATCTTCCTGACTTAAGTTCTACATTCTACTCTATCTCAGTTGCCAAAATGCTTTTCCTAAAGAGGAGATCTGATCATATCAACTCCTACTCAGTAAACTCCAGTGGCTTCTTTTTACCTCCAGGATCAAATATGAAATGCTTGTTGGAATTTGTAAACCTTTGTCAACCAGGCCCCTTCCTCCCTTTCTGGTCTTCACTTGACTTTCTTCTACCTACCCCATAATCCATTGACATATCTGGCTTCCTTGCTGTTCCTTGCACCTGACATCCCAAATCTGACCCTTTTCATTGTCTATCCTCCAAGCCTGGAATGTTCTCCCTCCTCTCCTCCTTCCCTGACTTCCTGTTTTCCTTCAAGACTCAGTTCAAATCTTACCTTCTGTGAGAAGCCTTCCCTAGTCCCCACCCTAAACTCTCCCATTCCCTAGAGCCTTCTAATTATGCTGTATATATCTTGTATGTGTATAGTTAATTTACATGCTGTATTCCTCAGTAGACTGTGAGCTCTTTGAGATCAGGGGCTGTTTTTGCCTTTCTTTGTAACCCCAGCACTGAAAATAGTGCCTGGTGTACAGTATGCACTTAAATGTTGATTGATTGATTGTCTTTGTGACTCCTGGATGGTGTCTATAGCTAGTAGCATCCTTAAGCATTTGAAATTAACATGAAAGTTCAAACCCTATTTCCATGTCTTGGCCCTCATTGTGATGATCTAGGGTTTGAGAAGATCCAGATTATAACTCAAAGGACTTGAAATTCCCCTTGGAAAACACAATCCCCTCCTCTGTTTAGTCAGGAAGAATATGAGTATGTCAATGTTTAGGACATTTGTAAAATGAAATCTATTCAAAATTCTCTCTTTATATCTACAGATATAACAGGAGAGAAAGATATGGATCTAGAGTGTCCAATTCCTGCAGGAAAGGCCCATGCAACTTATTGAAAGCCCCCTCCCCTATTTCTGCTATGCAGATCAAATGGATTCATGTTTACCCTGTCCACACTAGATAAACCTTAACGAGCTCCAAAATTTTGTCCCTATTTCTAATAGCCTCGGGGCTGTGTGTGTGTGTGTGTGTGTGTGTTTGTATGTGTATGCGTGTATTAAAAAATATAAACCATCCAACCAATCAACAAGCAAACGACCCCACCCAAGGTTAAATAAGCAGCCAGGGTTCATTGTTGCTCTGAGTGTAGATGGAATCTTGAGAATGAACAAGGAAATGCTGGAATATATCTTTGAAGGAAAAATGCTGGGCAAATCCAAAGTATGTTGATTGAAAGTAGGTCTGAAAGGCTACTCCAGGGTATAGCTCATTAAGGGGGACTGGAGCTGAGCTGAGGAAGAATCTATTAAAACCAGTGTCAGTAACATCTCCAGTCTGCAGTGCAACCACCTTGCTGGAGGGCGATTTCCTGAGGATATTACTGTAAGTTTTTAACAAGATATTGAAGTAGCTGACAGGGAGCTTGCCCAGCCTAAATTTTGCCTTAATGGCCCCTCAAATGAGATTTTTAAGCCCCTGAAATGTGATCCCATTCTACTCAAAGTTCAATTACGATGGTCCTCTTGTACCTCTCTGGAGTATCACCTGATACTCACTTCCCACTCATTCTGTTCTATACCTATCCCCACTCTTACTTCCACTGGTCCTTTCTGTTAGCATGTCCTACATGGAATCTTTCCAAAAGTTATCATTTTGGGCTTTGCAAAATGGTAGATTATCATGATGTCTTCAAGGTTTATGTCTGACATGGGTTGGAGCCTTTTTCTGGAGGTAACTGTAATCACAGGGTCACCGTGAGAGGAATAATCCACCTATATGATGAGAACTCTTGGAACTGAAACAAATAGATTGGGGTCTGTTAGGAGTGTGGTTATCAGCAGTCTGCCCATTCAGTGCTTGTCAGGCACTTTAAAGATGAATAGTTAGGCACCAGCCATCACTAGTCATCATCTCTGCCTATTAGACCAATTCACCTCAACTGGGGTTTACTTGGCTGTTTGTTGCTGTTTTTGTTATAAGGCTGAGCTATACGCAAGTATGATTGTCAGGACTGCAGAATTTGAAGAATGCAACCCCTACTTCTGCTGGTAACTCATTCCTCCTTCCTATACTATGGGAGTTTCACATGCTTTGACCCTAATTAGGGGCTTTGATCACTGCCTCAGAAAAGGAGCTGTCTTATCATTGACAACCCCCCAAAACAGGGTCATATTAGGGCATTCTATGGAGCATAGGATGCTCCATAGGCTTACCTTGTGTTGGTGAGAGTATAGACAGGAGGCCAGGTAGGTTGCAAGGATACTTGTAAAGATCCCAGAATCTTGTCTGAGTCAGAATCCTATGACATCTCACCTTTACTTTAAAATCAACTGTGCCTCTTGGCATTTGGTGAGCCTGTAAACAGACAGGTAAGACCAGCCTAAAGCAGAGTTATGAAATAGATGAAAAGGTCTTCTGGGAACCCACTCTCCCCTTTGTGAACCCTTTCCCACACCCTCCCTCTTACTACCTCCCCCCTTCCAGGATCCACATTTCAAATGCTACATTAGATCTTTCCACCTGGAGGAAAGTAGTCCCCAAACTCACACAATGTGCAAGTGGCTTAAATAATTATCCCTCCCAAGGAAAAATTGCATTTTAAAGGGAAAAATTAAATACCTTATCCTAAAGGAATTAATGGCAGAATTTCTGACAGCAGGTATGGGCAGATGAGAAAGAGGGATAGAGGATGTTTTCCTAGAAATCTAAACTATTTGGAGAAGCTTATAAATTAGCTCATGAGTCCAGATTTGCACAGATAAAAGCTAGAGAACACCTGCAAAGCAGCATCTGAAATCCTCCTTTCACCATATTCCCTTGAAGCTTACAAGTGGACGGATGCAACATTTTTTTTATTTTTGTTTGTATAGAATGGAGTGAGATGTCCTGCTGAGAGATGTCAGCTGGCCATCTTGAATGGTCAGGAGAGAGAGGGGGTCATCACTTCGAATGGACTCAAGGGTATATGAGTTAGCCTCTACCCCACCTTGGTCCATGTTTATCAGGGAGATATATGTACATTCCCCAAGCAGCTGAAGGTACAAGCCCAGGTTTGCTGATGCTATTGGTCAAAGGAGAAAAAAGAAGAATGGTTTTGAACCATAGTCTTCAGTTCATGTACAGTGTGCCTGTTATAATGGACCTCTGGAATATTGGTTTTCTTTCAATGGGAACAATTCCCTTGCCTACATTTCCCACACATGTTTTGCCTTTAAGCAGTAGTACCCTTTAAGCCCCACCCTTGTAGAAGACTTAGTCACCTAAGCTAGGTCCTCAAGGCAGTGGCAGTGGAAAGCCTGAGAAAGCAACAGTTCCAGACTCCCCAAACTTGCCTCAGACTAGGCCAAAATGATTTCTTCTTTCAGTCTTTTGCTGCTAAATCATGAATCCCTCAAAACAGAGTTTGTGGAACAGGGGGGAGGGGAGGAAAGGAAAGGAAAGCTCTCCTGTAGTTTTAGAGGGAAAGGGAGGAAATCAGCTTCTGTGGTTAACAGAGACTTCAACTTTGCACTGACATTCAGTTGTTCTCAGAAGTCATTGAGTTTGTGAGGTCTCCTTGTCCTCTATAATGTACCGGCTCATTGTCTCTTAAATTAAAAGCATCTATTTCTTCCCAGCAGGCCGGTGACATAGAGGACCAGTTTTTCATCTTAAATCAATTCTTTCTTTAATGATGAGTTCCAACCCCAGGTATATTTAATGAATTCAGTAAGACAAACTCCAGGCCACTGCCACTGCAGTGTGTCATTCTCAGGTTCATAATTTATAAAACAAGCTCTTAGATAGCTTCCAGTTCTACCATTCTGTGACTCTAAGATCCAGTGATGCTGATGTCCTTCCTTGAATACCTTCCTCACCCTTATTTAGGCCTTACGAAAATAACAACAATAAAATTGATCCCAATTTCTTCATTTCCAGACAATTTAGCAAATGATACCTGAAATATGGTGGACATTATTACCAAAATTTAATCTCATCAGATTTCTATGGAAATAAACATGGATGCTACCAATATCTGGCCATTAAATGGCCAAGTAATACCATTCGATCAAGAAGGTAACTGCCTTTGAAAGAAAAACAAAATGATAGACATTTGTAGGACCATCCCTTTACAAAGATGTATAGTAATATGACTCTTATCATTTGTATCTAGAATTACTCAACACCATCGCCATCTCCAATCATCTTGACTTCTGTCTTGACACTGTGCTCTGATGACTCTAGTGGAGAGAATGAGGCTGATGACTTTGCACAGCTTTGCCTCACCTCACTTAAATCCAATTCACTTGTAAGTCAAGGCATCACCCTTCTGATGTCATTGGTCCTCTGTGAGAATGAAGGATAAATGACAACAATCGACATGTATTTATCAGATGCTTTCAATGTACTCAGTCTGGTACTCTGTGCTCTCTCAAATATTCAAATGAATTTCTGATCTCTTTGATCTGCACGGTCCAGATTGCAAACCAACCATGTGTGCCTATCATATGGGGCTCTCATTTAGGTCTTCCCATTAGTTCACCATAGGGACTCTATACAACATCCTGGAGGCCTTCCTTACCTTCTATTAACATTGCAAAGATAGCATGGAGTACTTGGGATGTCATCCTTTTACTTGATGCCTGACCAGTCCATCTTCTTTATCGATCATACATTTTCTTATTCACATCTTATATTGCTGTTCATTGAAGTTTCTCATTGATTACATGTAGCCACTTTCTCACACCCATCATGAAACTCTCCAATGCCCTCTAGGCTTATGCAAGGATGAAGAAATACTACATAAATTGACAGATAGATGAATATTTGTATATGTGTGTATGTGAATTTATACATACATTATATGTATATACATACACACATATGTAAAGTCCTCTTTTTACCATATTCTCTTGAGGCTTACAAATAAAATGATGCAATATTTTTCATTCTTATCTGTGTAGAATGGAGTGGGATGTTCTTTTGAGAGATGTCAGTTGACCATCCTGAGCAGTGGTAAGTGGTACATGTCTGTGTATATGTAAACATGTATATGTGTATGTATGTATAGTCTTTGTCTTCAAAGGAATCTCTGTCTAGGAAGGGTATATATACAAAGCAGTGAAAAATACAGAATATGAATATTGACTTACATTTATATAACAACATTGTTCTCAAAGTACCAAGGATTTCAAAGACTATGCCACAGTTGAGCTAAGCCAATTCCCACCCTGGGCCCATGCTGCCCTAATTAGTGAGTGCTAATAGAATCTCCTGCCTTCAGTCTCCTAACTACATTTCTCTCCAAGTTACTCTACAGTACCCTTTCTCTTCCCATGTCTGGCTCTGAGAGCAGTAGTCAAATCAATGCTATCATTGCTTCTGGAAAGTTTCTGTCAAATGATTGCCCTATGGCTCTTCTCACCATCCCCTTCCCAGACTAAAAAATCCTTTTCTGACCACCACTTATGGATAGATAGATGGATGGATGGATAGATAGATAGATAGATAGATAGATAGATAGATATTGTCTTCCTTGGCTAGACTATAAGCTCTTTGAGGGCATGTAATAGTAATCAGTTTAGCAGGATACTTAGCACGTGCTAAGTGTGGAAGGGGCAAACTCTGTCCCACTGTTGAGAAGGCATGAACTCCCCTGTTGATGTGGAAGAAGGGGATTGGCTGAGCCCCTGTTGGTGTGGAAGAAGGGGATTGGCTGAG
>JAQQSU010004709.1:0-14005 GCA_028627135.1 Pseudochirops cupreus
AAAAGACATTAGACAGTCCTCACCTTCAGGCACTCTGTGGACTAGCTAAATTGGCCTTCTTGCTGTTTCTCACACACTGTCCTCCATCTGTAATCTCCTTGCCTTTCCACTGGCTGTGTCCCATGTTCTCTCTTTTATTTCCATCTCATAAAATTCCTCTTCCTTCAAGATGCACCACCCTCCACATCTGGTCTGTGCAACATACAACCCATGAGCCATTTGCAGGTCAGGGCAATATGTTGTGCAGGCTTGTTTTACACGATTCCCAGGCCACCCCAAATCTTTTAGCCTGCCACAACTGGTCCATAGGCAGTATGCTGTGCAGACCTGTATTTATCTCTTCTGCATTTTTCGTGATCTGCCTGAAATCCTTCCACAGGCCACAGATTGTGCTGTCCTGCTCTTCAGAAAGCCTTTCTCAATCTCTCTCTACCCCCAATGGCTAGTGTTCTCCTTCTCAAACTACTTTGTAATTATTCTAAATATATTTATATATGCACTTATATCTATCTATCTATCTATCTATCTATCTATATATATATATATATCTTCTAAATACACTTATATATATTTCCCCTACTGAACAAAAGCCCCTTAAGAGCAATAGTTATTTCGTTCTTGTCTATGTTTCCCCAATGTCTAGTATGTCATGGACACAATAAATTCTTATTGCTTGATTATGATGTTATGATTTAAAGTGGACTGTTCCTTTTTTTTTTCTTTGAGAAAGAGGGTTTTTAGACCTATTGTTTTTTTGATGAGGGGACAACTTCTCCCGATGCAGATCAGCAATTGTTCTATACCACATCATCTTAGAGAGTTGTCTAGAACAGAGAATTTAAGCAACTCATCCACAGTCAAGCATGTCAGTCTGAATATGTCAGAGGTAGGACTTGAACCCAGGTTTTCCTGGATCCCCAAACCATATAACTTCTCCAGATTTGCATATACATACTGAAGTATTTACCCTCCTCCTCCTCCTCCACTTTTCTTCTTCACCTGATTTGATGACATAACAACCACTCCAATGCTTGCTGAGTATTTTGCACTTTCAGATTTAATTTTCTTATAAAAATGCTCTCCTGTAAATTAAGTTGTGATGATGAATCCTTGCCAGCTTGCTGCATTTCTTTTCCTAATCTAACTTCAAATTTGCCACCCCAGCTCAGCTTTCGTTTGAGTTATACAGTAGAGTTTTTTTCTAGGATTCTTTTCTCTCCTCTCTGACCTTTTCTCCACCCCCTTCTATCTCATTTTTTTCTTAATGCCCAATTAGAGAAGGGTGGACATAGGCAGATGAATGGGTGAGTATGTTTAGCCCCTATAGTTTGTGACCCAGAAAAATAAGCATGACATCACCAGAAACTAAGGCTTTCGGTGTGTGGAAGACCTATATATAAAAGTCACATTTAAGGATCCTGCAGTTTAATTCAGCAGCGTCCTCTAGTTTTCTCAGTGTTAACAGAGCATCAGCTGCTAAGACAAGTTCTCTGAAGGAGAACATACCTGGGTGAGTAGAATTTATTTTCTGTGGGTTCAATCAGCTAAATTATTTTAATTTCAAGGAATTACTTGGGTGGTACAATTTCTTTCCAGTGCCATAATACCTTGGGATGTAAGCTAGCCAAATAGAAAACATGACAAGCCAAAGAAAGCCTTTGAAAACAATTCAATTTTGTCTTTTGAGATACCAGAATTTTTTTAAGGTAGTAATCTCAAATCTATGAACATTTGACATGATGTGGTGGTTCCTTGTTTGAAGTTAGAAAATGAAATATTCCCGTGAAGAATGATTTTAATAATCAAAGAAAGTTGATGAAGACAGAGATTTGCATAACTTCTCCTCTATCCTACAGTCCCACCTAAAGAATGTTGGATTTGAAGGTAAAAAGAACTTGGTTTCTACCAGGAGTGATTAACCTGAAATCTGTGAACTTTTTTTGCAAATATATTTTGATAACCATATTTCAACATAATTAGTTTTCTTTATAATCCTATGCATTTTATTTTATGCATTTAAAGACATTTTTTCAAAGAGAGCATCCATAGGCTTCCCCAAAGTGTCCAAAGAGTTCTTGACACAAAAAATGTTAAGAAACTGATTTATATACCAGCATTACACAAATTCAACCGGAGTCCTGGAGACATTTGTTTTCACTACCATTCACACCAGTGTCAACCTCTTTAACAAAATTAGTACCTTACATTTTCAAGATGTTTTATAGCCTCTCTCTATCTCTTTCTTATGTCATTTCTATGATAATCTAAGATCTTTTGAGGAACAGGGAAGCAAAGCTGCCAGAAGGGTCTGACATCACCAGGTGAGTGGATCCATAGCAAAGACAGGATCAGTAAACTTAAGACCACATCCACTATTGCCTTACTGCTGTAATTAACACAGGAGGACTCTTTTAGTATATCAACAATTTTACATTCTGTAAGATAGGATAGGATGAAAATGCACAGAACAGTCCATGCTTTCCAAGGTAGACATTCAAGAATTCTATTTCTGTCTTCAACAAACAGCACAAAATTAAGCATTTAAAACACTTACACAGAATAATTGCCATTGAAATGCTTATGATGTGGATACAGGCAAGACAATCCCATGAATGGAAAAAGGTCATAAGGAATGGAGGAAGGATAGTGGAAAAGATGCTTTTGTCATTAAAACAAAGAAGAAAAAATGTAGATTCAGAAATTTATGTCTCTACTTCATAAATAAGTTGTATTTAGCTCTACAGTTTCTTTCAAAAAGGGGAAATGTGAGGTTCAAGTGAGAAGATGGTACAGAACACTTTGCAAACTTTACATGCCTGTAGTTATTTCAGATAAGGTCAGCTAGATGGCACAGTGTATAGAGTGCTGGGCCTGGAATCAGGAGGACCCAAGTTTAAATGTGGCTTTAGACACTTAGTTGAGTGATTGTGAGCAAGTCATTTAACCCTGTTTGCCTCAGTTTCCTTATCTGTAAAATGAGCTGGAGTAGGACACGGCAGACCACTCTGGTATCTCTGCCAAGAAAACCCAAATGGGGTCACAGAAAGTCAGACATGACTGAAAAAGTCATTTGTACCAAACATTTGTCAGGAGTAGTTCAGGAAAACCAAACATTAGTTCAACAAAACCTCATTAAGTTAGGCTAATTTGGAACTTGTGGTCCTTAGGACAGAGGTTAGGCTCAAGTTTACTGGCACAGAGGGGTAAGGGGTTGCTTAGCAAATCCATTGTGAGGATAGTTTGCTTTATTAGGAGAACCAAAGGTTTCAAGCGTTTTAGGAGTCCCCATTTGTAAGCAGAACATATGCGTGGGCTACTTACTAGGTCTCCCACTGATGATCTGTCATCCCCAACACAATACAAGGAGTCTTAAAAATTATGTACAAATAATAATCAATTCTCTGAACATCTGCTTCTCTCTCTTTATGTCCTTCTCCCATCATTGCCAGTGACCGCATGTGATATTTTTGACATCTGTTACTCAAGTGACAAGAGAGCTGCATTTTCTTCATTGTCCTTTGCCTCATTTCACATACCCTTTTCACCTTCCATATGTCTATCCCTTTTCTCAGTTCTATTGTACCTCTGGTACCAACATATACCCATATTTGTTGGTTTAATCTTCTAAGATATTTAAGTTGTTCCCCCTTGTCTACTATGTTGGAACTCCCATTATGAGCAGCCTTGTAGAATTATTTCCTCCCACTCTTCTGTATGGAAAGTTATCACAGGTGGGCTCTCCTCAAACTTTGCTCTGTGTACCGGCAACTCTGCTTTTCCTACTTATACAGGAAACCCAACCAGTACAACCAAGACAAATTTAACTTGCTAGGTGACTTCATTCTTCAGCTTCATGGTTGTTCTTTTGGAAGGTATATCTTCAAAAGTGGGGTTCTTGGAATTAAGGGCAGCTAGGTGGTAGAACGCATGGAGCGCTGGAGTAGAGTCAGGAAAACATATGTTCAAATCCCACCTCAGTCACTCATTAGCTATGTGAACCCCAGGCAAGTCACAACCTTTTTCAGTCCCAATTTCCCCGTCTGCAAAATGGGGATAAAAGTATCACCTACCTTGTAGGGGTATAGTGAGGACAAAATGAGATAACACTTGTGAAGTATTTTGCCAGCCTTAAAGACCTATCATCATCATCATTATCACTCTTTATCTGGCATCAACAGCTTCAGAACTCTTGTAAAACACTTGGTCTAATGTTGAAAAAGTGGAAATAAAGTTATCATAAGCAATTTTTTCTCAAACCTTGCTCTGTACACTGGCAACCCTACTTTTCCTACATATATAGGAAATCTAACCAGTTTACTCAGGAAAAATTCAACTTGCTAGGTGACTTCATTCTTAAGCTATATGATACATGCTGTGAATATGTTTGTGTGTGTACATATATGTGTGTGTATATGTGAGTGTGTGTGTGCATATATGTAAAAATGTTTAACCTGGACAGAATTTTTTGAAAATTTTAATATTTTAAAATTATAACTAAAATCAATTTTTAACATTTTAAAAAAAATTTTGGGTTCCCAATTCTCTCTTTCTTCCTTCTCTCCTCCTTGAGAAGGCAAGCAATTTGATATAGATTATACATATACATTGGATAGATTAAGAAAAAAAAGATTTGGAATTGCTTAAGTTTTAAAAATTCCCTTTTTTCCTTTCCTTTTAGTGAGGATGGTTTTTGCAAGACATGTGGCAAGAGCCATCCTGCTCTTGTATGTAATTTGCTTCCTTGCAAATGTTGATGGAACATCACGGAAGTAAGTTTTTGTTTTTTTTTTTGCTTTTTGGGAGGGGGGAAGGCTGGGCAGCTGGGGTTAAGTGATTTGCCCAAGGTCACAGGGCTAGTAAGTGTTACCTGTCTGAGGCTGGATTTGAACTCAGGTCCTCCTGACTCCAGGGCCAGTGCTCTATTCACTGCACCACCTAACTGCCCCCACTTAAGTAAGTATTGTAGCCTACTTTGCTTTGCTGGTCACTGGGACAACAGCTGTCTTTCACTTCATTCTGGAAAATGGGAAAGAATGAGTGAACCAAATGATTTATGCTCTCTTTTCCTTCTCCTTCCGCCTTTCTCTTGCTCTCCACCTTTTTGTTCTTGCTCTACCGCTTTCCTCCCCAGGAAGAGAGGCGTTACTGAAATACAACTGATGCATGATTGGGGTGAGTTCATAAACACGAAAACCAGGTTGGAGTGGCTGAAAAGGAAGCTTGCCGAGATAATAGATCCCAGAGATTTCCCTGGAGGACCCCCTAAAGACTTCAATGAGGTCCGGCTCCAAAAAAGGGCAGACCCCAGTCGGGTTGCAAACCAAGATCACCAACTAGCTCCAGGACAGAAGTCACTTGGGAAGACAAGCAAGGATGACGTGGACGTACTGTCCAAAATCAATCCCCACCTAGAATAGGTTCAGCAAGAGGTTGGTTCACTGTGGCCCAGGTCACTGTGTCACAATTGTCCATGCTGCTGTTTGTCCTGGCTCTGTTGAAATGACCAAGGTCCCTTGATTGACCTAGCCCCTAACCAACTGCTTGGAAATGACAGTCCTCACAGTTTGTTCATTTTATTGCCTGTTTCAATCCTCTTTCTCTATATTCATTTAAAGAGAACTTTCAATGATCCAATTTCCATAACTAACTCTTTTGAATGTATATTTGTGCACAACTTCTAAAGGAATAAAATTGTACTTTCAAATCTTTCTTCTACTTTAACAATGCCAAATAAAGTCCAGCCAATGATAATGCCAAACATGAAACTTAGTATGTGTAATCATATGAGGATGTTGAGTTATGACTGATGTCATAAAATGACGGGGCTGAAAAGGCCCCTAGAGGTCACCTAGACCAAACCACCTCCCTGAACTGGAGAAAACAGAGGCCCACTAAATATGGATTGTTTTCCCAAGGCCACACAACTAGTTGGTGGCAGTTAGAACTGGATCTTGGGTCTCTCACTTCTTACTTTAATTCCCTTTCTACTATACTAGTCTGGCTCATTTTAAACTGATCACTACAGTTAAAGCACATAAGGTAGAAATTAGCATATTTCATACTTCCATTTTAATATATTAATTTAAAACATTTACTTTATTGTAATATTTTAAAATTATGTGTATATAATTTTAGTTTTATATATAAATTAAAAATTATATGTACACATAGGTGTATATATAAACACATACAATATGCATACATACAGATAATATATACATATATACATACACATATATGTTTACATGCACACACACATATATGTTTATGAAATCTTAGGGCAGCTAGGTGGAGCAGTGGATGGAGTGCTGGGCCTGGAGTTGGGAAGACTCGTTTTCCTAAATTCAAATCTGTCCTCAGACACTTACTAGCTGAGTAACCCCAGGCGAATCACTTGACCTTATTTGCCTCCATTTATTCATCTGCAAAATAAACTGGAGAAGGAAATGGCAAAGCACCCCCAGAGTCTTTGCCAAGAAAACCCCATGTGGGGTCACAAGGAGTGGGACATGACTGAAACTACTGAAAAACAACAACTTACTTATATTAAGAGAAATTGCATGACACAGTGGAATTAGAGTAGGCCTTTAAGCAAATAGGACCTGGATTCGAGTCTTGCCTCTGACACATTCTGACTGTGTGACCTTGGGCAAGTCACTTAAACTTTATTTCAATGTTCTATTCAACTCTCTAAGACTGTACATTACAGAACAGGTTCCAATATGTGTCGGCAGAAGGAATTTCCTTATCTGGGAGTTCTCTATTCCCATGAAATCTCATTTTCTGTCCTTAGCCATATTTTTATACTTTAAATCAGGAGGCAATCTGGTATAGTCTATAGAAAGGTGACCTCAGGGGTGGGCAGATGGTGTAGTGAATAGAGCACTGGCCCTGGAGTCAGGAGGACCTGAGTTCAAATCCTGCCTCAGACACTTAACACTTACTAGCCATGTGACCTTGGGTAAATCACTTAACCCCAATTGCCCTGCCTTCCCCTCTCCAAAAAACAAACAAACAAAAAGTGACCTCAGAATAGGACAATCTGGGTTCATGCTTCACCTCTGATACATGCTGACTGTGTGGACTCTGTATAAGTCCCTGGCAATTCTCTGGGACTAGAAGCATTGGCAGAGAGAGTTCCTCATTCCTTCTACCAAGTAAATCAGAGTTTTCATTTTTTTAAAGAATGTTTACTTAGTTCTCTTCACATTTCCTAAGGGTTAATTCTCTGGATAATCATGAATTAGTTAACACTAAAATTTGTTAAATACTTTCCCCAAAACCCTCTGAGCTAGGGGATACAAGCCTTATTATTATCCCTACTTTCTGAGCAAATGAAGGTCTAGATGATGAGGTGCGGGCTCTGGGCGCCCCCTTGAACTCTCCTTGAATCTTTGAGGTGCAGGCTCTGGGAGCCCCTAGAGCTCTCCTTGAATCTTCCCATGAAAGGCATTCACCTCAAAGATTCAAGGAGAGCTCAAGGGGGCTCCCAGAGCCTGCACCTCATCATAGAGAGATGGAATGGCTTGTGTAGCATTACAGAGGAGCCAGGAGTCAAATGTGCAATCTTAGACAGGTAGGCATTATTGTCATACCCATTTTACACATAGAAAGAGTCACCCAGAAGACAGGAGAGTTGTCTAACACTGGAGAAAACGAGGCACATGACCATGCCCAGATGTGCCAGGGGTGACCCTCTGAATATCTCAGGACGTCCTCACCCTCATCTGTAAAACAAGGCAGGTTGGCTAGGTGTTGTTTAGGTCCCTGTCCATGCTAGCTCTATTACTTATCCATTGACCATGCTTCTGCCCTGGAATCAGATCTCTAGGGAAGGAAATTTCTTCAATCTAAAGAAGGTTATAGCATAAAACACATGTTCATCCCCATCTTAGTCCTCTCAAAGGGAAGAAAGAAGCATTCTGAGCCTACAAGGGGACAAAATGACCTGGAAGATAATTCAGCATGCATTTGGAGACTGGCTAAGGCATGAAGCTGAATGAGAGACATAATAAGGGGAGATTCAGAAATAATCTTATATTAGGCAGGGTTAATTGAAGGAAATTTGGACACTTTGCAAAAGAGAAGACTTGGGGGGGGTCCTTATCACTATCCTCGTATTTGAAGAGAGATGCTACAGAAGAGACATTAAGACAAGTGAATGTAGTGTGTTTTACTGGAAAGGGCATCAAATTTTGTATTATATGACCTGGGCTGGAATCAGGACTCTGCCACTTATAATCAGTAAGTCACTTTCCTCACTTGCCTCATCTGTGAAATGGGGATATCCCTATTATCTACCTCACCAGGCTGCTGGAAGTGCGAGTTGCTGCTGTGATACTATTATTCTGCTTGACCCCAGAGGGAAGAACGAGGCTCAATGAGTAGGAGTTGAATGGCCGAATTTCAGTGCCTAGAGTGCCCTGGTACATTATAAACACTTAATAAATGCTTGCTGGATTGTATTGAAATAACAGTTAGAACTTAGAGGGAGCTAGGTGGTACAGTGGATAGAGCACTGGACCTGGAGTCAGGAAGACGAGTTCAAATCCAGCCTTTGACACTTACTAGCTGTGTGACCCTGGGCAAGTCACTTCTGTTTATCTCAGTTTCCTCATCTGTAAAAGAGAGATGATGATAATAGCACGTATCCCCCAGGGTTGTTGTGAGGATCAAATGCTTACCACAGTAGCTAGCATGTAGTAAGTGCTACATACATATTAACTATTGTTATTATTATTATGTTTATAATAGAGAAAATGGGCTGTTCCAGAGAAAGTGAGCTTACTGACATTGGTGGTATTAAAGTAGAGGCTTCATGGCAACTTACTGGGGTGCTACAGAGAAGATTTCTCCTCAACTACAGGGTCAGCTTAATGACCTTTCTTTTTTGCGGGGGGAAGGCAGGGCAATTGGGGTTAAGTGACTTGCCCAAGGTCACACAGCTAGTAAGTTTGTCAAGTGTCTGAGGCCGCATTTGAACTCAGGTCCTTCCGACTCCAGGGCTGGTGCTCTATTCACTGCGCCACCTAGCCACCCCTTTAATGACCTTTCCATTTCTGAGATCATGTAATTTTAAAAAATATGCTTTTATACACTATCAGGCAAGGAGCCATTGGCATTTTGGGTCCTAGTTAAACTGGGCTGGTTATGACTGACTAGAATAAGGCCCATATGAGCCCAGGACTTTGCCAATGTGTAGCAGGCTACTTACGCTGGAGATCCTTAGTAGATGCTTGTTGAGTTCTTAACAGGTTAAGAAATGCTAGACTTCGGGCAGTCCATGCTTTAATGGTTTTCCAAGATTTCACTGCCCCTTTATAGAAGGATTGTAAATTTATTTTTGTTGAAGAGCTTGTTTCTATTGAAATAAAACAGTCAGTCTAGGTGGAGTGTGCTGGCGAAGGCTTTAGACCAGCGGTTCTCAACCTGTGGGTAATGTTCAATTTGTAACAATGAAAATACGTCCTGCATACCAGATATTTACATTACGATTCATAAGAGTAGCAAAATTACAGTTATGAAGTAGCAACGAAAATATTTGCATGGTTGGGGGTCACCACAACATGAGGAATTGTATTAAAGGGTGGCGACTGAGAAGGAAGGCTGAGAACCACTGCTTTAGACTTAGTTTTATTGGTTTCTCCCACTTGAAGCTAATTAAGCCTTCTCTTAGGATTGTGTATGTGTGTGTTTCTGTTGAACCAGTTTTGGATATCACTTCAATATTCTTGTAAACCAGGCTATACGAAATGGAATTGCAAAATAACTGATCATACCCAAAAACTTTCTTGGTTCCAAAACTTATGCACTCTTTTAGTCACTAGATGGAGTGTTTGTTTCACTGCTTAGGCAAAAGGCTAACTAAGTCTCAATGCTTCCTTCGATATTTCAGGGATATTTGACGGTGGGTGCAAGTATTCTCTCCAACAAAAAGGTTTCAATCCCTAGGACTTGGAGGAGTCACCAGGAATGAAAAATTCCTCATTCTGTGGCCTATCTAGATTTAGATATTGTTGTTGTTCAGTCTTTTTTCAGTCATGTCCAACTCTTCATGACCCCATTTGGGGTTTTCTTGGCAAAGGTACTGGAGGGGTTGGCCATTTCCTTCTCCAGCTCATTTTACACTAATAGGGTTAAGTGACATGCCCAGGGTCACACAGCTAGTAAGTGTCTGAGGCTAGACTTGAACTCAAGTCTTTCTGGCTGACTCCATGCCCAGCATTCTGTCCACGGGGCTCCCTCGGAAGCTCTTTAGACGTTGTATTGGCCTTAATTTTGGATCTTTCCACATACTTACATATGCACATGTTATCCCCCTTGGTAGACCATAAAATCTCTAAGAGAAGGAATTGTTTCACTTCTGTCTCTGTATCCCTAATGCTTAATGGGCACGTTGGAAACACTTCTTAAATGCTCATTGACTGATTAGTTGGTTGGTTAATCTGTTAACTTAGTTTGTCTTTGGCAGTCGCATTTGGCCATCAGTCTGCCCTCCTTATGATCACAGAGTTAGAGCTGGAAGGGGGACTTGAGAAGGTTTTCATGCCTTACAAAGATTAAGCTTCACTGTCAGAGCAGAGCTTTAGGAATTCAGAGTCACCTTCATGTCACAGGTAGGTCCTTGGAAGGGAATTTAAGTAGCAGGGGCTCATACGGTCATTCATCAAACATTTTATGGAATACCTGCTGCTCTACTAGGTGCTGTGGGAGAGTTTTTAAGAAGTAGATATAGGATATAGACCAGTCCTAGTGAAGCTATCAGTTAAGGAAGACCCTAGGTCTCTTGCCCAGGAGTGAGACAGGAAGGAATTAGAGAAGGCTTCAGGTAAACTAGGGGTGTCAGCCTCAAATAGAAATGGGCCCCTGTTAACTCATATTGACATCCTGTTGTTGTTGTTATGTCTTATCTCTCTCTCTCTCTTTTTTTTTTTTGCTTTTTTTTTTGGAGTGGGGAAGGCAGAGCAATTGGGGTTAAGTGACTTGCCTGAGGCCACATGGCTAGTAAGTGTTAAGTATCTGAGGCCGGATTTGAACTCAGGTCCTCCTGACGCCAGGGCCAGTGCTCTATTCACTGTGCCACCTAGCCACCCCCTAATCTGACTCTTCATGACCCCATTTGAGGTTTTCTTGTCAATGATACAGGAATGGTTTGCCATTTCCTTCTTCAGCTCATTTTACAGATGGGGAAACTGAGGCAAACAGAGTTCAGTGACTACTTGCCCAGGGTCACAAAGTTAGTAAGTGTCTGAGACCATATTTGAGTCTACAAAGTTAGTAAGTGTCTGAGACCATATCTGAGTCTATCTGATTCCAGGCCCAGCACTCTATCCACTGCTCCACCTAGTTACCCCATATTGGCTTTAAAAAAATTACCTCAAATTAACACCCATGTTGTATTGTATTTTTACTCATTTTGTTAAATGTTTCACAATTACATTTAATCTGGTTGGGGCGGCTCTCAAGAGTTTTGCCACCACTTGTGGCTGCAAGTTTCAGCAACTAAAAAAAGACCCATTTATTAAGCACCTGCTACATGCAAAGTCCTGTGTTAGGTTACTATAGGTAGCATTTCCATAGAGCAAGTATTCAAGTAAGGCGAGGCATAAATAGATACTTGGTGCCATTCTTACCTATTACAACCCCAGATGGAATCAGAAATTTAGTCTTCATGATGGTATACCAATCAAGCAATTAATCAACAGACATTTATTGAGTGCTTAGCATTGTGGTAGATGAATGGAGATCTAAATACAAAGAATCAGTTCCCGATTTTAAGAAGCTTTCAGGCAAACAGAAGAGACAACAGTACAACTTTATACTGAACAAATATCAGAGGAATAAATATTAGATACTTTAAAAAAAACTAAGGTATTTAAGAGAAGCAATCAAGGGGAGAATCAAGAAAGGCTTCATGTAGAGTCGGTGCTGGAGGTGGCTTTGAAAGAGGAGAAAGGTTCTAGGAGGCAGAGGGGAGGAGGGATAGGGAAGGGGGACAGCGAGTGAAATAAAAATGGGACATATGAAATAGAGTACAATGGGTGAGTAACTGAGAGAGGGACAGTTCGGCTGGATTGAAGAGTAAGTGCAAGGGGTAATGTGTAAGGACAGGTGTTGGTGGGGGGAAGGGAACAAATATTTATTAAGGGCCAGGAACAGTGCTAAGTGATTTTACAAATATTACCTCATTTGATCCTGGGATCAAAGGGTCCAGGGATCAGATTATGAAGATCTTTAAAAACTAAACAAAATAGTTTATATTCAATCCAAAAGGCAATAAGGAGTCATTGGAGTTTATGGAATACCCAAACTGGATTTAAAAGAAGATCAATTTGTAACCTATGTTGAGGATGGATTAGAGGGGAGAGACTTGAGACCTGAGGAAGCAAGGACCATTTGGATAGTCTAGGGGAGAAGTGATAGGCTGTGTGAATAGAGAAAGGGTTGTATTGGAGAAATGTTGTAGAGAGTGAAATGGCAAGATTTAGCAATCCACTGGATATATGGGGTGAGTGTGGAGTCATGGATAACACTGAAGTTATAAACCTGAGGGTCTAGAGCGATGTTGGTACTTTCAACAGAAATAGGAAAATTTGGAAGGTAATCTCTATTTTAGATATGGTGCATTTGAGATGTCCCTAGGACACCTAATTTGAATTGTCTGGTAAGGGAATAGATAAGGCTAGACTGCAGCTCAGGAGAGAGACTGGGGCTCTGTATGTGTATATTTCTGAGAGTCACAGTCACAGAATGATAAGCTTCAGGGTTTTGATGAGGTCACCAAGTAAAGGGCCCAGGACACAGCCTTGGGGGATACTCAGTTAGGGGCTTTGATAGGACTCATACACCAAACAAAAGAGACTGAGATAGGCAGACAGGTAGGCAGAAAACCAAGACGGAGGAATGCAAATTCAGAGAAGACATTTTTTTCAGGAGGAGGGTGTGGTCAGCATTGTTAAATGTAAGAGATCGAAGACAAAGATTTTTTAAAAGACCATTAGGTTTGGCAGTCTTGTCGGTATTTTCTCTCTCTGTCTCTGTCTCTCTCCCTATATATATTTCCCTCCCCCCCCTCCCCCGCCTTTTCCTCTGTTGAAAGCCAGTGTATTACCACAGAGGAAGAAAGGGCAAACTTAGCTATGGAACTAAAAGACAGCAGTTTCTTCCAGTAACTCCAACGAAAGCCTTGCTTTCTATTGTGGTATGCCTGAAAGCAGCAGATAGAAGCAGAGGAAGACTGTGCTTTTGGGCTGCTCTTTTAGGATGTTTTATTTATTAAGTGGTAGTACATACAATATATTGTCTTGAAAAAAGAAAGAACACGAAAACCACGTTTCGACTTGTGCAATTCTGGGGTCCAGTGACTTTTGCTGACTCTCCCTACTTGTGTCTCTGTCCCCCAATGCTGTCTGTGTGCCAAGCTGTGGGATCAGGCTTTGCCACCTCCAAGCACTGGGCCTGGAGTCAGGAGCAGCTGAGTTCAAATTCCACCTCAGACACTTAATAGTTGTGTGACTCTGGACATGTCTAAGTTACAGAGGTTAAGTACCTCTGTTTGCCTTAATTCACTGGAAGAGGAAATGGCAAACCACGCCAGTATCTTTGCCATGAAAATCCAAAACCTCATGGAATGAAGCCAGATATGAGACAACAACAAGAGACAAGTAAAGAGCTACGCCAATCAATCAATCAATAAATAAATAAATGATAGGGGTGGAGCCAAGATGGTGGCGTAGGAGCAGCAAGGTACCTCGGCTCCCACACAGCCACCTCAAATACCCATAAAATATGACTCTAAACAAACTTTAGGGCTCTAAAACGCACACAAATACACCTCCTGATGAAGGCAGCTCGGCTCCAAGGGACCATCTCAGTGCTGGGAGCCGAAACCAGCCCAGCCTGAAACCACTGCGTAGCCCCGGGGGCAGCCAGACGAGCCCAGCCACAAGCCAAGCTACAGCTGGAGCTTCAGGACAGTGGATCAGCAGCAGTTGTGGCAGTTTCC
>JAQQSU010000471.1:0-22931 GCA_028627135.1 Pseudochirops cupreus
GCGTGTGTGTGGGTGTGTGCGTGCATGTGTGTGTTTGTGTGTGTGCGTGGGTGTGTTTGTGTGTGTGTGTGCGCGTGTGTTTGTGTGTGTGTACGTGTGTGTCTGCGTGTGTGCGTGCGTGTGTGTTTGTGTGGGTGTGTGTGCATGTGTGTGTTTGTGTGTGCGTGTGTTTGTGTGTGTGCGTGTTTGTGTGGGTGTGCATGTGCGTGTGTTTGTATGGGTGTGTGCTTGTGTGTGTGCGTGTGCGCGTGTGTTTGTGTGCGTGTGCGTGTGTGCTTGTGTGTGTGCGTGTGCGTGCGTGTGTGTGTTTGTGTGGGTGTGTGTATGTGCGTGTGCGTGTGGGGTGTGTGTTCGTGTGTGTTTGTGTGTGTGTGGGTGTATGTGTGCGTGTTTGTGTGGGTGTGTGCGTGTGGGGGTGTGTGTGTGCGTGCGCGCGTGTGTGTTTGTGTGTGTGCGTGCGTGTGTGTCTGCATGTGTGTGCGTGTGTGTGTGTGTGTGTGTTTGTGTGGGTGTGTGCGTGTGTGTGTGTGTGGGTGGGTGGGTGAAAGAGAGAGAGGGAGAGACAGAGAAATCTGGAACAGGCTATTTTCTCTTTCTAAAACTTTATTTATTTTTTAGATTCTTTCCTTTTAAAATTTTCAGCACCACATGATCTCTCTTGCACTCCTTCTCCACCCACTAAGAAAGCAAGCAAATGTGCGAAATCATGCAAAATATATTTCCATATTAGCTATATTTTTTAAAGGCAAAAAAACTAGAAAGTGAGAAAATTATGCTTCAATTTGCACTCAGATTTCATCAGTTCTCTCTCTGGAGGTGGACTGCATTTTTTCATCATGAATCCTTTGGAATTATCTTGGATCATGGGATTGATCAGAGTAGCCAACCAAATCTTTCACAGTTCACTGTAACATTGCTATTTCAGTGCACAATTATCTCCCGGTTCTTCTCACTTTCCATCAGTTCATGCAGGTATTGCCATATTTTTCTAAAACCCTCATCATTCTTTATAGCATAATAGTACTCCATCACAATCAAATGTCACAACTTGTTTAGCCATTCCCCAACTGATGAACATTACACTGATATTTCCAGTTCTTTGCCACCACAGAAAGAAGGCTATAAATATTTTTGTACATATAGGTCTGTTTCCTTTTATCTCTTTGGGATATAGACTGAGTAGTAGTATTGATGGGCCAAAGGGTATACAGTTTTATAACCCTTTGAGTACTGTTCTAAACTGTTCTCTAGAATGGCTGGACCAATTCACTACTACATCAGCAGTTCATTAGTATATCTATTTTTCCCTCATTCCCTCCAGAATTTGTCGATTTTGATAGGTATGTGGTAGCACTTCAGAGTTGTTTAAATTTGCATTTCGCTAATCAATAGTGATTTAGGGCATTTTTTTTCATATGACTACAGAAAGGTTTGATTTCTTCTTCTGAAAATTGCCTGTTTCTATCCTTTGATCATTTATCAACTGGTCTCTTATTTTTATAAATTTGACTCAGTTCTATATTCAGTATGTATCTGACAATTGAGGTCTTTATAAGAGAAACTGGCTGTAAAAATTTATATCACTTCATTGTCAATGGTACCTTTTAATAAAATGTAGTTTCCCTTATTATCTCTTTTAATTAGGTCTATTTTGGCTTTTGCTTTTTGTCTGAGGTCACAATGGCTACCTTTGCCTTTTTACTTCAACTGAAGCACTTCAGATTCTACTCCGGCACTTTATTTTAACTCTCTGTGTAGCTTTCTGTTTCAAGTATAGCTCTTATAAACAACATATGATTAGATTCTTTTTTTAAAATCCATTCTACTATCTGTGTCCATTTTATGGGTGAGCTCATCCCATTCACTTGGCATCCTTTCTCAAAAGTCTATTTTGTTTCTAACCACAGCCTCCCTTAATCTGCTCTCCCTTTTATAATTCCCCTTTCCCTTTTCCCTTACTCCCTTTACCTCCTATTTCCCAACTGAGTAAGTTATATTTGCATAGGCAACTGAGCTTATGTATTTTTCCCTCTTTGAACCAATTCCAATGAGAGTAAGGTTCAAGCACTGCCTGACACACCCCTGCTATTTCCCCCTACATTATTAAAAAATATTCCTTGAGTGCCTCTTTTATTATGAGAAAATTTTTCTCATTCTAACTCTCCTTTCTTCCTTCTCCTAGTGCATCTCTCTCACCCCTTCATTTTTTTGGTGATCATTTCAACATAATCAACTGTAATGCCAAGCAAAGGCAACTTCCAAGGTTTGGATTATCAGCATAGTAAACCCCATTTATTCAGCAAACATTCACAGAACAGACAAAGTCAAAATAAAGTGTAACTTGTTCATTTAGGAAGTAAGTTCTCAATTCAATTGCAAAGTATCAAGGTCCAAGTAACCCACCACTGACCAGTATACTAGTCAAAGTAGCCCACTCCTGGGCAGTACATTTAGTCAGTCAACAAAGTCTCTCCTCTCAAATGGAGATTAGTCTCTAATCATAAACAAAGTACATTCATTTGGTCAATCACAGAACACAAAAAACTCAAAGGCTTCCCACCCCTGAATCTCAAAAGGGACAGGAGAACACAGAAGGCCATCCACCCTTAAGTTACAACAAGGTTAAGATATCATCTCAGCATTGAATATCCGAGGGAAGGCCCTTCTTTCATCTTCACTCAAGGCAAGCCCTCAGCTATCTCAGTTCCTGGGGAGACAAGGCTCAACAAAGCCACAACCAGTGTCCTCATCAAGTCACTCTCTGCCTGTAGAACAGTCCCAGAACCCTTGAAAACATCAGCAAGGCCCTCTTCCAGGATTTCTATAAACATACAACAGGAAAATCCTCCTTCAGGGCTTCTAAACCAACAGCCAGTTTCCAGGATCTCTACAATAGCAGCACTGTCCTTCACCAGCAGGTAAATCTCGCAAAACAACATCAAAACAGACAGACAAAATACTGTCATCACAGCCATGTCTCCTCAGTTCTTGGCAGCTCCGGGTAGCAGCTCTCAAAAGTCCTGGGCAGCTCCCACAGGCTCTCAGCAGTCTTTCTCTCAGCGACTCAGGCCCCACAATGCTGCATGCTGCTCTCCAAAAGTCCTTCTGGCCTTCTCTGGTCTAGGGCTTCTCTCCCAATTCACAGCTCCTCCCAGTTCCCAGTTCAGCCCTCTCTCTTTACATCAACAAGTCCATCCCACAAGTGGGATTCACAAGCTCTGGGTTTTAACACTCAACCCAAAAACCAAGCCAATACAGGGGCATCTCCAAATTCCATTACCATTACATCAACTCACACCCATGCCTCTGTCTATGTAAATTTCTTATAACTGCTATAATAATGATAAAAGTTCTTAGGAGTTACATGTATCATATTCCCATAAAAGGATGTAAAAAGTGTAACTTGAGTCCCTTACTCTTTCATGTTTACCCATTTATGCTTCTCTTGAGTCTTCTATTTTGAATGTCAAATTTTCTATTCAGCTCTGGTCTTTTCATCATGAAGGCTTTCAAGTCCTCTATTTCATTAATTTTTTTTTTCTACTGAAGTATGACACTCAGTTTTGCTGGGTAGATGATTCTTGGTTGTTATCCTAAGTTGTTTACTTTCCATGATATCATATTCTAAGCCCTCCACTCCTTGAATATGGAAGTCACTAAATTTTGTGTGATCCTGACTGTGGCTCTGTGATGTTTGAATTGTTTCTTTTTGGATGTTTGAAGTATTTTGTCTTTCAACTGGGGGCTCTAGAATTTGCTTATAATATTCCTTGGACCTTTCATTTTGGGAACTATTTCAGGAAGTGATTGGTGGATTCTTTATCTTCTGGTTCTAGGATATCAGGGCAGTTTTCCTTGATAACTTCTTGAAAGACTGTGTCTAAGGCACTTTCTTCAATCATGGTTTTCAGGTAGTTCAATAATTATCCCGCCTGGATCTAGTTTCTAGGTCAGTTGTTCTTCCAATAAGATAGTTCATATTTTCTTCTAATTTTTTTATTTTTAAACTTTGATTGGTTCTTGATGTCTGCTAGAGTCATTAACTGCCACTTGTCCAATTCTAATTTTTAAGGAATTATTTTCTTCAGTGAGATTTTGTATCTCTTTTCCCACTTGGCCACTTTGGCTTTTTGAGTTCTTTTCTTTAGTGAAGTTTTGTGCCTCTTTTATCAGTAGGTCATTTCTGTTTTTTAAGGTGTTATCTAATTCAGTAGTTTTTGTGCCTCTTTTACCAAACTGTTAATTCTCTTTTCATAACTTTGTTGCATCACTCATTTCTTTTCCCAATTTTTCCTCTACCACTCTCAGCTCTTTCTGTAACTCTTTCCAGAAATTCTTACTGGGTATGAGTTCAATTAGCATTTTTAAATTTATACTGATTTTTTACAGCATTCATTTATTTTTAAAATTTTCCCCAGAAACATGTAAAAGCAACTTTAACATTCATTTTTAAAACTTTTGAGTTGAAAATTCTCTCCCTTCCTTCTTCCCCGCCCCCTCCCCCGAGAAGGCAAGCAGCTTGATATAGGTTATACATGTGTAGTCATGTGAAATATATCGATAATAGTCATGTTAAAAAAAACAGACAAAAACAAACTCAAGAAAAATAAAGAAAGTAAAAAAAGTACAGTTCAATCTGTAGTCAGCCACCATCAGTTCTTTCTCTGGGGATGGATAGCATTTTTCATCATAAATCCTTTAGAGTTGTCTTGGATTGTTGTATTGCTGAGAAAACTAAGTCATTCACAGCTGATCATCACAAAATAATGCTGCTACTCTGTACATGGTACTTTTCACTTTGCATCAGTTCATGCAAGTCTTTGCAGGTTTTTCTGAGCACATCCTGCTCATCATTTCTTAAGAGTATTCCATCATAATCACATAACCACGTTATAACTTGTTCAGTCATTTCCCAATTTATGGGCACCCCTCAATTTCTAATTCTTTGCCCCCAGAAATGACCTAGTATAAATATTTTTGTACATGTCCTTTTTTTTTTTTAAATCTCTTTTAGGATAAAGATCTAACAGTGGTATTGCTAGGTCAAAGGGTATGTATGGTTTTATAGCCCCTTAAGCATAGTTCCAAATTGCTCTATAGAATGGCTCAATCAGTTCACAACTCTACCAACAGTGGATTAATGTCTCATTTCTCCCACATTCCTTCCAACATTTGTCGATTTACCTTTTCTGTCCTATTAGCCAATCTAATAGTTATGAGGTAGTACATCAGAATTATTTTAATTTGCATTTCTCCAATCAAGAGTGAGTTAGAGTATTTTTTCATATGACTATAGGTAACTTTGATTACTTCACCTGAAAACTGATCATAACTTTTAATCATTTATCAATTGAGGAATGGCTCTTATTTTTTTTTTTATGTATTTGATTCAGTTCTCTATATGTTTGAGAAATAAGGCCTTTATCTGAGAAAATTGCATCAAAAATTTTTTCACATTTACTACTGCCAACTGTATTTCCCTCCATCTTATGCCCCTGTTTATTCTACCCTCTCTCTCCTTTCACCCTGTCCCTCATTAAAAGTGTTTTGTTTCAGACTACCCCCTCCTCCAATCTGCCCTCCTTTCTATCATGCACCCCCTCCTTTTCTTATCCCCTTCCCTCTCCTATTTTCCTGTAGAGTAAAATAGATTTCTATACCCAAATGAGTATGCATGTCAATCCCACTTTGAACCAATTTTGATGAGAGTAAGGTTCACTTACTCCCCCTCATATATCCCCTCTTCCCCTCCAGGCTAAAAGTTTTTTCTTGCCTCTTATATGAGATAATTTATCCCATTCTACTTTTCTCTTTCCCTTCCTCCCAGTATATTCCTCTCTCACCCCTTAATTTTATTTGTTTAGAAAGCATCCCTTCATATTCAATTCATACCCATAACATATATATAGATATATAGATATTTATATATATGTATATACACATACACACTCCTAACTACCATAATAATGACAAAGACCTTATAAGTTACAAATATCATCTTCCCACATAGGAATATAAACAGTTTAATCTTATTAAGTCCTTCATAATTTCCCTTCCTGTTTACCTTTTTATGCTTCTCTTGAGTCTTGTACTTGAAAATCAAATTTTCTATTCACCTCCAGTCTTTTCATCAGGAATGCTTGAAAGTCCTCTATCTCATTGAGTCTTGAGCTTTTACCCTGAAGGAGTATACTCAGTTTTGCTAGGTAGGTGTAATCCTAGCTCCTTTGCCCTGTGGAATATCATATTTCAAGCCCTCCACTCCTTGACTGCAGAAGCTGCTAAATCTTATGCTATCCTGACTGTGGTTCCACCATACTTGAATTGTTTCTTTCTGGCTGCTTCTAATATTTTCTACTTGACTTGGGAACTCTGGAATTTGGATATAATATTCCTGGGAGTTTTCATTTTCGGATCTCTTTTGGGAAGTAATTGGTAGATTCTTTCAACTTCTATTTTCTCTCTGGTTCTAGAAAATCAGGGCAGTTTTCCTCGATAATTTCTTTTTTTTTTAAAATGATTTCTTTAAAAATGATATCTAGGCTCTTTTTTAGATCATGGCTTGCAAGTAGTCTAATAATTCTTAAAATTATCTCTCCTGGATTTGTTTTCCAGGTCAATTGTTTTTTCCAATAAGATATTTCACATTATCTTACATTTTTTCATTCTTTTGGTTTTGTTTTATTGTTTATTGATTTCTCATGAAGTCATTAGCTTCCACTTCCTCCATTCTAATTTTTAAGGAATTATTTTCTTTAGTGAGCTTTTGGACTTCCTTTTCCATTTGGCCAATTCTGCTTTTTAAGGCATTCTTCTCCTCATTGACTTTTTGTACCTCTTTTACCACTTGCCCTAGTCTGTTATTTTATTCATTATTTTTTTGTGTCTCATTTAACAAACTTTTGACTTGTTTTTTGTTATTTTCTTGCATCACTCTCATTTCTCTTCCCAATTTTTCCCTCTATCTCTCTTACTTGATTTTCAAAATCCTTTATGAGTTCTTCCATGGCCTCAGACCAATTCATATTTTTCTTAGAGTCTTTGAATATAGGAGCTTTGACTTTGTTGTCTTCTTCTAAGTGTGTGTTTTGATCTTCCTTGTCACCATAGTAACTTTCAATAGTCAGAGGTTTTTTCCCATCGATGTTTGCTCATTTTCCCAGTCTATTACTTGACTTTTAACTCTTCACTCAAGTAGGGCTCTACTTCTAGGGTGGAGGGTGCACTGTCCCAAGTTTCAGGGATTTTGTGCAGCTGTTTTCAGAGATACTTCTAGGGACCTGTAAGTTTTCAGTTCTTCCAGAGTGGTTAAGATCTAAGGAGAGGTGTTTACTACTCTCCTGACCTGTGCTCTGATCTGTGAGTGACCACAAGCACTCTTTTCTGCCCAAAAACTGTGAAAAGGGTTCCCCCTCCACAGTGGCTACAACCTCTGATGTGCTAGTGCTCCTCCTCTCTCTGGAACTGCTACCCAGAACTGCAAACCAGATCTGAGTATGGGTAAAGCAACAGATTCCTGCCTCAGTGTTAGCAAAAAGACTCCTATAATGTCCTTCTGACCAGTTGTTTGACCCCTTTACCATCTGTAGGCTGAGAGCTCCAGAAGAAGCCATTGCCACTATAGCTGCTAATTCAGTTACTCCCAAACTCACTTGTTTCCTTGGGCTGGGGCTGTACTATGATGTCCTGTCCTGGATATATTCTCACCCAGAGGAGACAAACCTTTCCTACTGACCTGCTGAGTTATCTTTGATGCTTAGGGGATGAGAGGTCTGAAATCTGCCACTGCTACTAGGGATTCAGTCACTCCCGAGGCCTGCTCCGGGTTTGCTGTGGCCCAGTCTGCACTGGCATGGCCTGCACTCCACTGCACTCTTCTTTCACTCTAGTGTATTAGATCTTTCCTGCCAATCTTTTAAGTTGTCTTGGGCTGGGAATTGGTTTCCCTCTGTCTTTTTATGGGTTCTGCTGCTCCAGAATTTGTTTAGAGGTATTTTTAAAAAGCTATTTGGAGGGTTTTGGGGGAGAGTGCAGGCAAATGCCTGCCTTTACTCTGCTATCTTGGCTCCACCTTGTATTTTTCTTTGAGGCTTTTCCTGGGTAGCTATTTTCACATTGTCCTCTTCTAAGTTTTTGTCTTAGTTTTCCTTGACACCACAATAGCCTTCATTTTGTTGTTATTTGCTCATTTCTTCAGCCTATTTCTTGACTGTGAACTTAATGTTAAAATTGGACTCTGCTCCCCTGTGACTGGGGAGGCACTAAATCTGATGTGTGCTGTTGAATGAAGATGATTAAATCATGTATACCAAAGGATTTTACTGAAAAGAATCAGAAAACAAAAACAGAAATCAAGGATTTTATGGAGCTATTTAGAAAAAAAAAAGGCAAGGGACTCCAGATGCCTCTGATGGGTTATGAAGCCTATGTGAAACTCCCCTTCAAAGTCATAGAAAGAAGGATTTTCAAAAAATCTTCTTACTTTCAAGGCACCCTGGGGTTTAAAGGGAAGCTGCTGATCATAGATTCTCCCTGCACAGACCATGTACTGGATTCCCAAATAACACACCAAAAGTGTCCTTGGAAAAAAATAACTCACAGCTAATAATTTAGGGTACACATCAAAAGAAGTTTTATTAAGCAGCATGAAATTGTGGAAGAGTTTAGAAGAATTTCCCCAAACTGAGCACACAAGCAACATTTTATACCTTGAGGAAAACTTGCTTTTATTTCTGGCTAGCCTTTCAAACACAGAAGGACAACTTCTTTCTCTTTGGGACAGAGCAAAAACAACCAACAGATAGTCTACCATTTATCTGCAGGTTGGCCTGAGAAAGGAGCAGGAAAGGAGAAGTTCTGTGATTTTTAAAAATTTTGCCTCAGCCAGAATCTAGCTCTAAGAGGAGAGAGTCATATTAATAAAGGTAGATAAACTCTATCCTGTCATATTCTGAAGATCCTAACATACTAGAAATCTGAATTCTCTACAAGAACAAAAACTCCAAGTAAATGAGATAATTATAGTGAGGTTGAAGTAAATACCAGATTTTATCACAAAACTCTCTAACTGCAAGGAGCTGAATTAGAGTAAAGGTCCTCTAAGCAGGAGGCCTTCAGAAGCTGGGTACCCAAATTAAATCTTTTTACCTAATGTTTTGAGATGTTGTGAAGCATGTGGACTCATAAGAATCCTTTGAAGTGGATGGTTTAGGACAAGAAAATATTTAAGTCAGAGTATTAGTTGGATTCTAGTCGAATTTTGGTTTTTCCAATTAATAGTGCCATGTAACTATCCTTTTGAATCCTAAGAATTCACAGTTCAGGGATTCTAACAGACACACTGTACATTGTTAGCCACTAGGGGGCAAAAGAATTACATCTAAAGTGTGACCATGAAATGATCCAAATGATTTTCTTGTGAGGCCTGTGGCCCTCCCAAATGGGCCTCTAATACAAAGTACATAGTGTAACCAAGTTTCTGATAAATATACCAAAAGTCCAAATCCAAATGCATCATCATTCAAAGTAAATCCTTAGGAGATTAGCTAGTTATCCTTTCAATGTCATCATTGCTCAAAACATTCAGAAACTATAGAATGTCTTCAAAGTCATTTATGAAGCAATGCAATAGCCTTATTTTTTGTTATAGCCCATTTTTGTGCAAAAATGATATTATTCAAGCTAGATCATCGACTTCATTCACCAGACTTAATTCCAAAGAACTTCTGGCCATTTTCAAAAAATTTTTTAAAACGGAGTTATAATCACTTTGAATGTTTAAAAGAAAGTGCTATAGGTTACGAAGGCAATTCTCAAAGAAAAATTCCAGCATTATGTGTATAAGAATAGAATATCTACTTTGAAAGGACATATATTTAAATATATATATAGATAGATAGATAGATAGATAGATAGATAGATAGATAGATATAGATATAGATATAGATATATAGATATATCAGTCAATGGAGAGCTCCCACAAGATTTCCTATTTAAGGAGGGGGCCTAGAGTAGCCATCTCATTATTCACTACCTGGCTGCATTCCTAGTCTTTTATCAGGCTTCCCTTTTAGTCTTCCTCTGATGGAAGGGATGATCTTTTGCCTTTCTTTGTATACCCAGCATTTGGCACTGTGCTTGACACATAGCAGGTACTTAATAAATGTTTTATTGACTCACTGAAAAAACAAGAATAAAAATGAAGACATTGCCCTCAAGAAGCATATATGATATATTGGAAGAAAAGGGGCAGGGCAAGCACGGGGGGATGGAGAAGGGGGAAGCTATGTAGAAATAATGTGCAAATAACTATATATATGAAATATATAATATGTATACACACAAATGTGTCTACACACGTGCACACTGTGTGTGTGTGTGTGTGTATATGTATGTATGTATGTATATATATATATATGCAACAACAATAATTTTGCAGTGGTAGGGGAGGAGTCTCATAGTATACGAGTATTTACATCATGCCTACAAGTTGCAATTATATGCAACTCAACCTACAAACCTTTTCAAACTGAGAACATGCTTTCCTACTGAGACAGGGTTATATACATATATTCTCAAGCCAGTAAACAAAAGCCTATTTAAACCACAACATACCTAAAGTACAGCACCACAAGTGAAAACACTATACAACCCAGCCGTCATATCCAGCAATCTTTCTTGGGAGGGTTGTTTTATGAATTGCTCCATCTCCCACCACCAACCCTATACCTCAGGCCTCTTCCTCTGCTCACCACCTCTACCTGATAGGCATTATTAGCGGCATGAGAGAGGGGCATGTGGGATCCAGTGTGGGGTAAAGAATCCTTCCTTTATTTGTACCTTGAATTTACTTATCAATCATTCCTATGTTCAAGAACTCTAAAATTGTTTTATCTGATCATACCTTTGATCCTGTGCTATCACCTACTACTTCCATGCTCATGAACTCTGAATAATATATTTTGATGATAATCTGATCATAATCTTTTCATACTCAAATCTTCCATAACTCTCCCTTTCCCTTAAATTCTCAACTGAGAACCCTGTTTATAGTTCATTAAAAAAAAAGTGAGGAGTGGCTAGGGGGTGCAGTGAACAGAGCACTGGCCCTGGAGGCAAGAGGACCTGAGTTCAAATCCGGCCTCAGACACTTAACACTTACTAGCCATGTGACCTTGGGCAAGTCACTTAACCCCAATTACCCTGCCCTCCCCCCTCCAAAAAGCAAAAATAAATAAATAAATAAATTTTTGAAAAGTGAGAGGGCAGCTAAGTGGTGCAGTGAATACAGTACCAGCCTTGGAGTCAGGAGCACCTGAGTTCAAATCTGACCTTACTTACTTACCTACTAGCTGTGTGACCTTGGGCAAGTCACTTAACGCCAATTGCCATGCCTTTCCCTCTCAAAAAAAATGTTTGAGGACATTTGCTGAGAATTTTTTTTTCAGTTTTCTCATCTCATATTACTCAGATGCCTTCTCCTATTATCTCCTCTTTCACCCCTGTCTCACAAGGAACCTTTGGAGAGGGTTTGAATGTTTCAGTTGAGTGATGAACTTAGAAGTCAGACTGCAGAGTTAAGAAGAGAATGAGAAAAAAGGAAATAGCAAGTGCTCACATGGAAGTCAGAAAAAGCAATACAAGAACACTCTGAAGAACTCTGGAATTGACTGTGAGACATGGGAGACATGGGCAGAAGATTGCCTAGCATGATGTACCAGTATCAAAAAAAGCACTGTGCTCTATAAGCCAAGCAGAATTTCAGTAGCTCAAAAGAAATGTTAGATCTAGAAATTTGGAGACATCTCCACTCCAAATATGCATAGGGAATTTTTGTGCCAAACCTGTGGTAGCTCCTTCCAAGCCCATAACGGTATGCTCAGCTACAGTGAGGCACACTATGCTTTAATCCCAACATAGTAATGTCATTCTGGTCCTCTTTGAGAAAGAAGGAAAACAACTCTTAGTAGTGAGGGCACCACCACCCTTTCAGATGTTATTCTTGATTCCTTACTTCTCTGTCATTTCTCATATCCAAACTTACCAAATCCTGTCAATTCCTACCTTTACAATATATCTTCATATAAGTCCTCTTCTCTCCTCTGATTCTAGTGCAGGCCCTTATCATTTCATGCCTAGAGTTATAATAGGCTATTGGTTTGTCTCCCTGTCTCAATTCTCTCCTTCTAGTCTATCCTCCACTCATTTGCCAAAATGAGCTTCCTAAAGCCCAGGTCTACTCTAATTCAGTAAATTCCAATGGTTCCCTACTAACTCAAGGTCGAATATAAAATCTTCAATTTGGCTTTTAAAGCCCTGCATAATTTATCCTAGTCCAACCTGTTCTTACATTCTACTTTTCTCTATGCATTCCACCATACCCAAGTCCATTTTCACAGGCTATCTCCCTTAACTGGAATGCTCTCCCTTTTTGTCTCCATATCCTAGTTAGTGCCTTCCAACTCTAAAATCTCCAATTTGTCTTGCATATATCTTATTTGTACATAGTTGTTTATATGTTGCCTTCCCCATTAGATTGTGAGCTTCTTGAGGGCAAGGACTATTTTTTACCCTTTTGTCCCTCAGTACTTATTACAGTGACTGTCACTGAATAAGTAATGAATAAATGCTTATTCCTTATTGACCAATCTAGTCTCTGCTAAGAGTAAGTGCTGCATGTGGCATCCAGGCATGCTTGGCTGCTTCTGCGACTCCATTATGTCAAAGCCACAGGACTAGGGGCTCACTGAACTATATACAGCAAGTTAAAGAAGAAGGTAAGGTTTGGTTGAGTCAGTAGGATGGAAACTGGAAAGCTGTTCTGAGGAGGCAGCATGATGCAGTAGATAAAGTTGTATTGGAGAGTTAGGAAGACCTAGGTTTGATCCACAGAAAAATGTAGCTATCTCACAGGGCTATTATGAGGATCAAATAAGATATATAAACCATTTTGTAAATCTGAATTATATATTAATTGTTATTATTCTGTTTGGGGTAAATGCACAAATCCATATAATCCTTAATAAAAAGTTAGTTCTGCCCCACAGAGGGAAGCAGAGCTAAGAGATAAAAGGTATTTGACTTAGAGAACTATAAATATTTACTCATCCCTTCATCTTGTGTAGGACAACAAAGTGCTAGGATAAGGTGAGTGTAGAACTCTCCATGGCTAGATCTTTGTTGATGAACGGGATAAGATGAATAGTTATCAATGCCACCTCACACTTAAACTCATTTTACAGATAAGGAATTTGAGGCACAAAGAGGTCAAATTGTTTGTCTACAGTCACACTGATAACAAAGATTGGATTTTTAACCCAGGTCTTCCTGATCACCAAATTCAACACTCTTTTGAAAAGTCAGAACCTACCTATAATCTCATTTTACAGATGGAAAAGCACATGAAGATAAATAATTTTCCACAGGTAACAATGTGATGCAGTACCTAAGCTGGGAGGGGAAAAAAAGCCATATCTGGCAAAGTCAATCCCTCACATGAATGTGCTGCCATTTTTTCTTAATACCTTAGGTCAGCATCCACTTCTTCCAAAGCACAAAAGGAGAAAAACATGAAAAACACTATACATACAAGGCTACTTCAGGTAGTCTTGGGTAACAGCAGCAAAACAAAAGAAATATAAGACTTCTATGCTTTGCTTTGTCCTTTAGATAAAAGCCACGTAATTAAATTACTTACAGACTTGTATGAATTGATGTACAACGAAATAAACACAATCAGGAAGATAACGTATACAACAGCTACAATAATGTAAATGAAAAGAACACTGAAATAAAAGCTGAAATATATCTAATATGGATATATAAGTTTTGTATGACTTAATATGTATAATGAGTAGTGTATTTCTTGTTTTCTCAATTGGTAGGGGAGGAGTGAGAGGGAAGAAGAGAATTTGAAGCTAAAAATAAAAGTTGAAAGTTATGTCTGTAGTAATTAATCCTGGGTCTAAGGAAGGAAATGAAGAAATGTGCCTCTCTCTTTCCAATGAAAAATGTTGAGAATGGATAGGAGAATGAGTGCAGAATACTGGATCTGTTATTAGATTAGCTCATTATCTTGGCTTGTTTTCCTTAACTATTGTTTCTTGTTCCAAGAAAAGATTCACTGAAAGGGAGGAAAGAGAAAAAAAAGGGAGCATATTAGGAAATGATTTATGATGTAAAAATCAAAAGCAGTGATTCTCAACTTTCACAGGGGTCGCCTAAGACCATTGGAAAACACATATTTCTGATGGTTTTAGGAACTGAGACATTGCTCCTCTATCCGTCTCCAGAAGGGTCTGCCCACATGCAGATATGGTCACATATGAGTATTAAAGGGTCGTGGCATTAAGAAGGTTGAGAACCACTGATCAAAAGCATCAATAAAATGTGAAGAAACTTAAAAAAAAAACTACCAAAAATACATGTACTTCTTTTTTAATTGACCAAATATAATACATGGAATTTTCCACTTATAATGATTACTATGTTTTCTTTTCTCAGGCTTTAAGGAAAAGTTGTAAGGGATTTTTATAACATTTAAATGTATTATCTTAAGAAGAAGAAAACAGACCCACTATCTTGCTACATTACCCACTAATATCCAGGTGTGGCTATACAATATATTAACACTCTGAATAAAAGAGAATTGAAATAATAATAGCATAACAAAATAAATATAAGACTTTGTGGGATTCCCTTGTCCTAAGGGTTCCATTTACATGTTTCCAACTCAAGCCTGTAGGTTCAAAACAAATGCTGCCCCCTTCACAAAATCTTCCAAATACCCTCAGCTAAAAATAACCTCTCTGTTGTGTGAACAAAAATGATTTTTTAATAACTTGCACTTTCAAATTTCATGTTACTTTACAGCTATCTGTATACATGTCTCATCTTCTTCAGTAGGCCATAAACTCCAGGAAGGGGGAGATTATGTCTTATTCTTTTTTGTATACCCTCCCCTCCCTTTTCACCCCACCCTACCTCTCTCAGGTACCTAATTATACCTTACATAGTAAGAGCTCAATAATGTTTTTGGAATGAATGGGGTATAATAAAAAGAGCCCTGAGTGCGCAGAGTATCTGGATTCAAATCTCAGTTCTGTTACTACTTATGTGGTCATGGGCAAATAAAATTGTTTTACCTCTCTAGGTCTTAGTTTCCTTATCTGTAAAGTGAGGTTTGAATGGGATAATCTCTAATGCCCTTTCAAGTTCAAAACTGATCCTATGTGCCTATGGATACATACGAATTATGTATTTTCTTCATGTTACAACATTCAAAAAGATGACTTCTAAGAAATTTCAATTTATTTGAGAGAACATGGCTATTCTTTGGACACAATTATCTTGAATCTAATGCAGGTAGCCAGATAAATGCTACCACTTTCCATCTCCACGAAGTCAGTAGTGAACAAAAGTAATACTATCTTTTCACCTAGAATATTTCCAATACCCTATGAATTTGGTAATCTAGTCCTCAGTTTTTAGGAATAATATGTGTGTCCTTCAGACCAATAATGTCAAACTCAAATAGAAACAGGATCTCCTTACCTGCACATAAGGATCCCTGCAGGATATATATTGATTTAGGAAATCACATATTAACACTATGTAGGTTTTGCTGTATTTTTATTAATTTGTTAAATATTTATGTATTTGTTAAATATTTGTTAAATTTGTTAAATTAAATTAAATTTGTTAAATTAAATTTGTTAAATTTGTTAAATATTAATTTCAATATTCAGGCTCCACTTGGGAGTTACTGACCAGCAGTCTGTGGGTCTGACACCTCTGCTTTAGACCTTTTCCGAGGCAGGGCCAGGATTTCACAGATGTTAGAGCCAAGAATTTCAAAAAGCATGAGTATTTGCTGATTTGGGGCTGTACTTGTCAATGAACAAATGTATATTTAGAATTACAATAAGATTTATGTATTGATTGATGTCTGTTAAGAGAGATTCAGTTAACTGAATTTAAAAGAAGGTGAAAATTTTCATATTTTAGAGTAAGGTGGTGTTGGAGGGGACTGGAATGATATTTGCTATTTTATATTTCACCCAAGTCATTGATTAAGGGACTCTTAGATTTATTCAGTATTAGAGAATGAAGCACTGTGGTAGATTTCTAAAGATATTAATGTAACATATGCTGGATTCCCAAATACACTAATTTTATTCCTCTTTAGATTTTTAGGCAATGAGAACTTATGTAAACAATTCCACCTTAATAGCTAAAGATATAATCTGTGTTGGGAAAAACTCCCAATCTCCTCTTCCCTCAGCCTGGGATTTTTAAAAATAGCCTCAAAGTGGGCAGCTAGCTGGCACAGGAGATAAAGCAATGACCCTGGAGTAAGGAGGACCTGAGTTCAAATCTGGTCTCAGACACATAGTAGCTGTGTGACCCTGGGCAAGTCACTTAACCCCAACTGCCTCAAATAAAATGAAGTAGCCTCAAAATCTAGCTAGCCCTGCTGGTCTGAAAGCAGCAGAAAAGGCTTCCAAATATATCATACCTGTTTCTGCAAAGCAAGTTCACCATCCAATTCTTGGAGTTTTCTTTCCAATTGCCACTTCATCTTTTCATATTGTTCTCGATGGTGGTCAATTTCACAGTTTTTGTTGCTACAACAAGAAAATATAGCAATAAAAGAAACCTTAACCAAGAGATAGACACAAAGGCTTTCCTAGTATTCTTACTAAAATTTATCTCTCAGAGAGTTTGTTGAAAGATTTTTTTCTTTTAACTTATTAAGCATTTGAATGTATTTCATATATATGTACATGCTACATACACATTTTATATACAAATAGCTATAAAAAGCTTAGACTACAGACAGTCCCAAATTCATAGGAGTTTACAACCTTGGACAGATATCTTGCTAGACAGAGAGAACATATATATACACACACAGTAGCGCTTAATAAATGCTTGCTGAATTGAGTGTGTTTTATGAGAATTAGGAAACTGTTGTAGCAAATTTCTGTAACAAGGTCTAAAATCTAAGCTATAAAGGGCATTGGTTCAAATACATAAAAACAAGAGATATTCAATAGATAAAATGGTTGAAGGTTATAAACAGGCAATTTTAAAGGAAAGAAATCCAAGCTATCAACAAATATGCGAAGAAAAATCCCAAATCACTAATAATTAGAAAAACGCTCCTTCTACCCGACAGACTTACAAAGACGACAGAAACGGAAAATGATCAGTGTTGGCGAGGGTGTAGCAAGACAAGAAGAAAAACACACAGTTAACAGGACTGTCAAAGGGTTCAACCATCTTGGAAAGCAATTTGGCACTACATATAAAGTCACCAAACTTTGCATATTGTTTATCACAGAGGCATACAAACTAAAGAGATGAAAGAAAAACTAAAAGGATGCATATATATATATATATATATATATATATATATATATATATTTATAGAACACTTCACTGTAGCAAAGAAATGGAAACAAACTAGGTAACCACCAATTAGGGAATAGCTGGATAAATTGTGGTATATGAACATAATTGTAAAAAATGATGAAAGCTATAGATTCAGAGAAACTTGGGAAAACTTGTATGAAATGATGCAGAGTGAAATAAGCAGAACAGAATAATTAACATGATAAATACATGTTTTCTGGAGATGGAGCCAGGATGACAGAGAAAAGGCAGGGACTCACCTGAGATCTCCCCAAAACCCCAAACAATTCCTGCAGCAGCAGGACCCAAAAAGGATAGGGTAAAATAACTTTCCAGCTAAAGACAACTTAGAAGGTCAGCAGGAAAGATCTGTCACGCCTGGGTGAGAGTGGAGCACAGTCTAGCACAGACTCTGCTAGCACAGACCCATCCCCAGCAAACCAGGAGCAGGCCTTGAGAACCACTGTGGCAGCAGCCTACAGATGGTAAGGGGGTCAAACAACTGGTCAGAAGAAGATCATAAGGGTCTTTTTTGCTAGCACTGAGGCAGAACTCAGTTGCTTTGCCCATACTTGGATCCAGGTTTTAGTCCTGGGTGGCAGTCCAAGGGAGAGGAAGAGCACTAGCACACCAGAGCTTGCAGCTGTGGTGGAAGAGAAACCCTCCCCTCACAGTTCTAGGGCAGAAAAGAGTGCTTGTGGTCAGACTCACAGATCAGAGCACAGGTCAGGAGAGTAGTAAACACCTCTCCTTAGATCTTACCACTCTGGAAGAACTGAAAACTTACAGGTCCCTAGAAGTTATCTCTGAAAACAGCTACACAAAACCCCTGAAGTTGGGACAGGGCACCCTCCACTCTGGAATTAGAGCCCTACTTTAACAACAGTTAAAAGTCAAGTAATAAACTAGGGAAATGTGCAAAGAACAGAAAAAAATCCTGACTATAGAAAGTTACTATGGTGACAAGGAAGATCAAAATACACACACTCAGAAGAAGACAATGAAGTCAAAGCTACTACATCCAAAGCCTCCAAGAAAAATACGCATTGCTTTCAGGACATGGACGAACTCAAAAAGGATTTTGAAAATCAAGTAGGAGAGAAAGAGGAAAAATTGGGAAGAGAAATAAGAGAGATGCAAGAAAATAATGAGAAAAGAGTCAACAGTTTGGTAAATGAGACACAAAAAATACTGAAGAAAATAACACCTCAAAGAACAGACTGGGGCAAATGGTAAAAGAGGTACAAAAATCCAATGAGGGGAAGAATGCTTTAAAGAGCAGAAATGGCCAAATGGAAAAGGAGATCCAAAGGTTAACTAAAGAAAATAATTCCTTAAAAATTAGAATGAAGCAAACAGAATCTAATGATTTTATGAAAAATCAAGAAACAATAAAAGAATGAAAAAATGTAAGACAATTTGAAATGTCTCAGTGGAAAAACAACTGACCTACAAAACAGATGCAGAAGAGATAATTTAAGAATTACTGGAATACTTGAAAGCCATGAACAAAAAAAAGAGCCTATGGGCAGATAGGTGGCACAGTGAATAGAGCGCTGGTCCTGGAATCAGGAGAACCTAAATTCAAATCCCACCTCAGACACTAAACAAAACACTTAACTAGCTGTGTGCCCTTGGACAAGTCAATTAACCCCAACTGGCCTGCCTTCCCCTTTCCAAAAAGAGGGAGAGAGAGAGAGAGAGAGAGAGAGAGAGAGAGAGAGAGAGAGACTAGACATCATCTTTCAAGAAATTATCAATGCAAGTCTGGGAGCAGCAGGCTCACGTATAACTCAGAACTTCTGCAGCCTTACCAGCAACCTCAATATCCCCCAAAATGGCATCTACTGTTAAGGATCAGCTGGTTTTTGAATCTCCTAAAGGAAGAACCGGTTCCCCAGAACAAGATCACTGTTGTTTGGGTTGGTGCAATTGGCATAGCATGTACCATTAGTATCTTAACAAAAGATTTGGCTGATGAACTTGCCTTAGTTGACATAAAAGAAGACAAACTAAAGAGAGAGATGATGGATCTCCAACATGGCAGCCTTTTCCTCAGAATGTCAAAGATTGTTTCTGGCAAAGACTACAGTGTAACTGCAAACTCAAAACTGGTCATTGTTACTGCTGGGGCATGTCAACAGGAAGGAGAAATTCATCTTAATTTGGTCCTGTGTAATGGGAATATCTTTAAATTCATCATTCCCAATATTGTTAAATACAGCCCTAATTGCAAGCTGCTTATTGTTTCCAATCCAGTGGATATTTTGACATTTGTGGTGTGCAAAAACTATGTTATCGGAAGTGGTTGCAATCTGGATTCTGCCTGTTTCCATAACCTAATGGGGGAGAGACTTGTCCGTTCTTCAAGTTGTTGTAGATGGGTCCTTGGGGAACATGGAGACTCCAGGGATCCTGTGTGGAGTAGTGTGAATCTTGTTGCTGCATCTATGAAGAATCCTCATCCTCAAATAGGAACTGATGTTGATTCAGAGAATTGGCAATATGTTCATAAACAGGTAGTTAAAAGTACTTATGAAGTGATCAAGCTGAAATGCTACATTTCACGGGCCATTGCCTTGTCTGTGACAGATCTGGCAGAAAGCATTGTGAAGAATCTTGGGAGAGTGCATCCAATCTCCACCATGATAAAGGGCCTATATGGCATTAATGAAGATGTCTTCCTTAGTGTCCCATGGATCTTGGGGCAGAATGGCATTTCAGATGTGGTAAAGGTAAACCTGAATCCAGAGGAGGAGAGCCATTTAAAGAACAGTGCAGATACTCTTTGGGGAATCCAGAAGGAGCTGCAATTCTAAAACCTTTTAATGTGCTGCCATCAAGAGAACACGACAGTAGTTAACAGGTTAGGTATGATGCACTTTTCAAATAGGTCAAATCCTTCCTCTGATTAGTGACTGAACATCAAAAATGTAAAACCTGTAAACACACTCTATTCTCTTCCTAAAGTTACAAATATGGAATAATATAGTGTGACTACTGGTTAAACCCTGTTGTTGTTTGCATATGATGCTGGATATGACTTATACAGTCTCAGTAGTTGGTGTCAAGCAGAGCCAGCACCCCACAGGTATATAAACCATCTAACTTGTATGTAGGTGCTACAGGTTCCCATAGGTCCAGAAGACAACAGTCCGAGATACAAAACACCATAAAATAGTAACACTTTATTGAGGCATTGATTACCTTTGTGCTCCCCTCCATTAGGGCTCTACAGCATGGCCCCATATGACACATTTCCAGAGGATCTGATTTTGTTTATATATGCATACATACATACATACATACATACATACATATATATATCAATAGTTGTAAATTTCTATATTATATAAAAGGATCTATATATGTATTAATGATGCAACCAATTCTTCAAGTGTCATCCTAACCCTAAATACTGAATAAACAACAAATAACTGATAAAAAAAGAAATTATCAAGGAAAACTGCCCTGATATTCTAAACCAGAGGGTAAAATAGAAATGGAAAGAATCTACCAATCACTTCCTGAAAGAGATCCCAAAATGAAAACTCCTAGGAATATTATAGCCAAATTCTAGAGTTCCCAAGTCAAGAAGAAAATAGTGGAAGCAGTCAGAAAGAAACAATTCAAGTAAGGTAGAAACACAGTCAGGATAACACAAGATTTAGCAGCTTCTACATTCAAGGACTGGAGGGCTTGAAATATGATATTCTACAGGGCAAAGGAGCTAAAATCACCTACCTAGCAAAACTGAGCATAATTCTTCAGAGGAAAATAAAAAGGAAATTCAATGAGACAGAGCACTTTCAAACATTCTTGATGAAAAGACAAAAACTGAATAGAAAATATGACTTTTGGGATGGAGCCAAGATGGCTGAATAAAACCAGGAATTTGCTTGAGCTCCCATTCCAACCACCTCCAATATTGTAAAAAATGACTCTAAACAAATTTTAGTGTTACAGAACCCACAAAGTGACAGAGAGAAACAAATATACTGCTGAAGGCAGCTTCGCAGGAAAACAGTAAGGGTTTATTGCACCGGGCTGGGAGCAGAGCACAGTGCTGCAGGGGCCATGTCACCCCAGACAAGCACCACAGACCAGCTGGAGCAGACTTCAGGAGAGTGAATCACTGGCAGCTGTGGCAGTTTCCAGACTTCTCAACCCCTAAATGTGAAAAAGAAAGTAAAAGGTCAGTGTGGAACTCCACTGGAACTAGGTGACAGAGGAGCGTGGTCTGGTCCCTGCCCCTGGGGCAGTGGAGGTGGCAGTGTCTGAAGCTGCTGCCCCCTGGCTGCTGCAACATGAGCTTCAGGCTCACAGATTGTGGGAGGACCAAGCAACTGTCCAGAGGGTAATTGCAGGACTCTCTTTGCTGGCACTGAGGCAGGATTCTCTTGCTTTACCCTGCTTGGATCTAGGTCACAGTCATGGGTGGTGGTGCTGGGATGAGGAGTACTAGCATGGCAGAGCTTGTTGAGGCTATGGAGAGGTAGTCCTCCTCACAGTTCTGAGGCAGATGCCCAGAAGCTCTGACAACAACTATACAAAACCCCAGAAATTTGGGACACAGCACTCTCCACTCTGGAAGCAGAGTCTGACTGTGGCAAAGAGCTCAAAAGTAAAGTAATGGACTGGCAAGATGAGCAAACAGAGGAAGCGCAATCAAACTATAGAATTGTTTTTGGTGACAAAGATGATCAAAATATAGAACCAGAAGAAGACAACAAAGTCAAAACTCCTGCATGAAAAGGCCCCAAGAAAAAAATGAACTGATATCAAGCCACGGAGGAGCTCAAGAAGGATTTTGGAAACTAAGTAAGTAAAGTAAAAGAAAAATGGAGAAGAGAAATGAGAATGATGTAAGAAAATCATGAAAAACTAGTCAACAGCCTGCTAAAGGAGACCCAAAAAAATACTGAAGAAAATAACAACCTTAAAAAATAGTCTAACTCAAATGGCAAAAGAGGTGCAAAAAGTCAATAAGAAGAATGCCTTAAAAAGTCAAACTGTCCAGATGGAAAAGGAGGTCCAAAACTCAGGGAAGAAAATAAATCAAAATTAGATTGGAGCACGCTAAAGTTAATGACTTTATGAGAAATCAAGATACTATAAAACCTATCCAAATGAATGAAAAAATAGAAGGCAATGCGAAATATCTCACTGGAAAAACCACTGACCTGAAAAATAGATCCAGGAGAGATAATTTAAAAATTATTGGACCACCTGAAAGCCATGATCAAAAAAAAGAGCCTAGAAATCATCCATCAAGAAATTATCAAAGAAAACTGCCCTGATATTCTAGAACCAGAAGGCAAACTAGAAATTGAAAGAATCCACTGATCACCTCTTGAAAAAAATCCCCCCGGGGGGCGGAGCCAAGATGGCGGCGTAGCAGCAGCAACATATCGCAGTTCTCACATAGCCACCCCAAAATACTCATAAAACAGGACTCTAAACCAATCCTAGAACTCCAAAACGCACACAAAGATATTTCCCACTAAAGTCAGCTC
>JAQQSU010004710.1:0-14005 GCA_028627135.1 Pseudochirops cupreus
TGAACTCTAAAAGCTGTTCACAGTAGCATTCCTTTGGGAATCTGCTGGTGCATGGCGTTACAACAACCCCTAAGAATTTCTTAAAAATCTCTAGTCCAGATTCATTTAGGAGCCATGGGGTTGAAAGCATCAGAATCAGATATACTCCCCATTCTTGAGAAGGCAAGTCATTTGATATCAATTATAAATATATATATACATATATATATATATATACAGTCATGCAAAACATTTTTCCATATTGTATGTTGCACAAGCCATGTTGCAAAAGAAAACACAGACCAAAAAAAATTAAGAAAAATAAAGTTTTTTTTAAAGTATACTTTGATTTGTATTCAGGATCCATCAGTTCTTTCTCTGGAGGTAAAGAGTAAATCCAGTCAGTTCATCAGAGTATAGCTAAATCATGTATGGATGATTAATACAATGTTGTTGTTACTATATACAATGTCATCCTGTGTGTAAAGGCAGATTTGAACTTACGAAGATGAGTCTTCTTGACTCCAGGCCCAGCACTTTATCCATAGCTGCCCTTTAATCCACTACTACACTGAATCAAGCTTTATTTGGGGCTTGACTTTTCACTCATTTCAGCTGTTCACAAACTGTGGAGTGTTCTGCCACTGGACCTCTGCCTACTTACTCTTCTGACATTTCAAAGCTCACAAGGTCTTAGCCTAGTCTATTTTGTTCCCAAAAATTCCTTCACCTAAAGCAAAAAAAAAAAAAATTAAATTAAATTAAAAAGAGAGAGAGAGATGCAACAGGGACCAAAGCAACAGCAAAGCAGTGTGTTCATGGTTATATGGGTGAGGTCATGGTGCTAGTTCTCTTTGTTCTCTTTATCTCTCTCTCTCTCTCTCTCTCTCTCTCTCTCTCTCTCTGTCTCTCTCTCTCTCTCTCTCTCTCTCTCTCTCTCTCTCTCTCTGTGTATGTGTGTGTGTGTGAGTGTGTGTCTGACTATCTAAGCACCTTTAAGTATATTTCCTCTTTCAAATAGGCGCCTGTAGCAGCAAGCCCCCCAGCATACCCAGGATGGGTGCTAGCACAGGTTCTTTGATCTGCTTTTCTAAAGGAAAACAATTCAAAATGGGTTAACAATCTTACTTTAATCAAACATATATCATTTACCTAGTTCAGGGAAAATGGTCAACACCCTGAATTTCAGAAAATAGAAACAGAATACAAACAGAAATTACAAGCAGACAGAGAAACAGATAAGCAGACAGGGCTTCCAGATATCTGACCATTACATCCATATCTAGTTAGTCACCAGAGAAGGAAGCACCAACATCTGGGTTTTCAAAGGGGGGGGGAGGGTGGTGGGCGGTATTAATGGCTGCCCAGAGTCTCATCTGACCAAATCACACAACTCTTTCCAAAGTTAGTCCCAAAGCAAAAACACATCAGGGTGTATATAGCCTTCTCCTGGATCAGAGAATGTCACTACCCTCTTGACCCACTGCCCAAAGACAAAGTAATAAGGTGTGGGCATTCCTGAAAAACAAGCTTCCCACCATAGGCTCCATAAGACCACATTCAGCCTATTAGGGGGCAGAGTATATTTTCAAATCAGGGAAGGTTCTTAGAGTCAGTTAAGCCTATCAAAGGGTCTAGGGGCAGGGTAGATCTTCAGATTCCCATAACACCACCTTAGAAGACGACTCACTTAATTGGAAATTCCTCTCTTAGAACTGTTTTCTGAGACCCCAAAGCGATCTTTTGACTACAAGAATGATGCCATTGTGTCCCTTAGAAACAGTCTTTGTTTTAGGGAAAAGGCAGAAGCCAAATATATGAATGAGCTGCATGATCAGACTAATAAGACTGCTTTAGGCATGTCTCCCACCCTCTCCCCTAACCCTGTCAATTTTTGGAGAAGTCCTAAACTATAATTTTATATGCATGAGAAACACCTAATGTTGAAACTCCATCCACTAGGAAAGATAAACAATTCATGTTCAATTTATAGTCTAGTTGCTTGGGAACACCTAGAGGTTAAGTGACTTGGCCATAGCCACAAAGTCATCTAACCTAGCTTTAACAACCATGATTGTGTCAGAGGCAAAGCATGAACTTGGGTCTTCCAGATCACAAGGTAAGCCCTTTATCCATAATTCATATTGCCTCCCCCTCTCTCTTCATCATATCTTTCTTTCTCTCTCCTTGCCTTCCTTTCTCTCTCCCTCTCTGTTTCTCTGTGTGTGTGTGTGTGTGTGTGCGTGTGTGTGTGTGTGTCTCTTCACCTAGAGATTTACATTAGCCTTTGCCTCCTCAATTTCCAGGCAGAAAACTGTAAGAGTTGGCTTTGTCCAGTTAGTGCCTTTTGAATGAACATTCAATTTTAGCTCAGTACTCAAATAAAAGTCCTTTTCTTCATCAAGAGGTAAGCAGACAGGAAACAATTGCAGAATAAAGCGACTTGCATTAGAGGTCATAAGGTTCTTCCAGAAGCGAGATTATCAAATATAGGCAACAGAAAGATCACGCTGTGCATTCTCTGAGGATAGCAATCTCTCACTGACCATTCCCCCAGTTTGCCTGAGTATTCCTTAACAAATTCTAATTTACTGTCTTTTATCAGAACATATAGTTTTTAATGTCTGGGGAAAATGAGATCTGACATGATGAGCAGGAAGTGTCATTTAATAGGTTGTCATCTTCACTATAGTCTACCTCTTCCCAAACCTAAACCCTCATAACTTAATTTTTTCAAGATGATAAGGTTGACTAATGCTTAATGCAAAGGTTTTTAAAAAGCCTATATCAGATTGCATGCTGCCATGGGGAGAAGGGGAGGGGAGAATGGGGGAAATCTGGAACTCAAGGGATTGTGGAATTGAATGCTATAAACTAAAAGTAGATAAACAAATTTAATAAAATAATTTTTTTAAAGATGATAAGATTTAATTAGGTTCTGGATCTGACACTGTCTCCATCCCTAGTCCCAAGGGGCAATGGAGTCACCACCCACTGGGCCTTCACAAAATCCACTAATTCATCCTTGGCTATAGAGTACATGCTCAATTGGATCAACCTCATTAAATATTACTTCTGTTAATCTGTTAGCCAGTTTTCCTGTAACCATTAGTAATCAATTTAAGTTGTATTCTTACCCACTTGTTCGCTCTTTAATTACTAGGCTCAACAACAAACTCCTCTGGATCTGTGGAGTTCCAGTTCTATTTCAATTATGTAAATTACTCTGCACCATCCATTATGCCTCTATTAAATAGCAGAGTGCAATTTCTGGTCATCTGAACAATTGAAATACCTCATGCTGTCCTCCCTTGCCATTGCTATCCAGCTATCCTCCTAGGGATCCATGATTATTTTAGGTCATGTGTGTGCTGAGCATGCACAAATGCTGGTTCAGGGTTTGAATAGATTGAATAACTGAGATAGATGGTTTAAGAAAAAAAGCTTTCCTGCTGCTTGATCAGTACTATATTCATTCTCATCATCTGAAGTTCTAAGGTAATCCAAGAATATGTCAGGACATTTGAAAAAAATTAATAAATTGGAATCTCATTTTCTTTAATTAGTTCCAGGCCCTCACCCGTTTATTATATACTAGTTATTTAATAAACTAGATGAGACCCAGCTCATCTCTTTTTTTTTTTATTGCTTTTTGGAGAACAGTTGAGATTAAGTGACTTGTCCAAGGTCACATGGCTAGTTTTTGTGTTAAGTGTCTGAGGGCGGGTTTGAACTCAGGTCCTCCTGACTCCAGGGCCGGTGCTCTATTCATTGTGCCACCTAGCCACCCCTCCAGCTCATCTCTTTCTATCAAAACCTCTCATCTCCTAGGTTTATATGAACATTAAAATTAATGGCTTTGCAATATATTAACACAGCAGTATCTAATACAACAATAAATCTTATTTCATATTTTAGTTATTAAGAAGATCAGAGCAGAGCCAGGAAACACAGTACCAATGTTAACAGCCATAAACAGGAATGCACTCCTTATCCATAATATAAAGATTAAACTAAAGTCTCTCAGAAAATAAGTTCTGTTTATCTTCTCACAGTTTGTCTCAAGTCATCACTGTTAACTTTATCTCCCAAATAACAGTTAAATTCAGTCTCTTCAGAAATGATAGTTAAAAAAAAACAAAACTCAAAGACTTTTCTTAGATCAAAGCTCAAACACACACCTGACATTAATTCTTAGGGAATGGGAGTTAAACTGTCGTTTTTCAAAATTCAAAAGCCTCTTAAAGATATAGTAAAAGTATCTGTAGTCTCTATTTGAGAGGCTGTTGAAGCTGATGATACATAAAATCAAAAAACTTAGCAAACATCTGCAGTTATAAACTTGCCAAACACTTGGCAATTCTACACATTTACAAGAGTACTTCTCCTCATCTCTGTCCAGGTGAATAACATTAACAACTTGAATGTAATTATTCATCATATTCAAAGAGCTACATTTTCTCCAGACTTGTTCATATAAGATTTACCAAATGATGAACCTCAATGAATTTAACCTATTCTCATTCTAACTATTTATGACTAAGGGCTATGGCCTTTGTTGGTCTCTTAGGTTCTGAAGTCTAGGCATAACAAGGAATACATAAGCATCCTATAAGCAACAACTTTAGGAATTTGATGGAATGATGGTTGTTCAACCTAGAAAAATAGAAAACTTGGGAATGACATAAAAATTTATTTTAGGTATTTGAAATACTATGTAGAATAGGGGTTATATTGAATTCTAATACTTTCTTTTTTATAAGAAAATATCAGTCCAATATAAATATTTAACAAAAATACAAATACGTTCAAAAGAACTAGAATTAGAAAAAAAATTAGTTTATGTCTTCATAGTGGACTGCTTATTTTCACCTCTGCAGGTTTCCCATTTTACCTCAAAGACAGACTCAGTACTTACCAAAGGAAATTTAAAGCAATTAATTCATTTTCTCATTGTTTTAATTATAATCATTGCTACTTTACTCATGATGTCATAATGGACTAAGATTTACCTCCCATAATCCTTACATGGAGATTACTGTTTACTTAAACATTGATCATACAACAATTAGGAAATGGTTGATTTTTTTGTTGAAAATTTATCCCATACCATAATTCCATCACTGTGGGTTTAAGGATAAATAGTGGGGGAGCTACATGGTGTGGTGTATAGAGTTCTGGACCTGGAGTCAGGAAAATGAGGTTAAATCTGGCCTCAGACACTTACTAGCTCTGTGAACCTCTGCAAATCACTTAACCCTGTTTGCCTCAGGGTCCTCAACTATAAAATGAGCAGGAGAAGCAAATGGCAAACCACTCCAGTATCTTTGCCAAGAAAACCCCAAATGGGGTCATGAAGAGTTGGACATGACTGAAACGACTAAACAAGTGAAACTGAACGTGTCATAAGAAATTCACTGATCAGAAACTTTCACTGAAAAAAAAAAAAGGGTGGGACATCACAGTTAGGAATAAATTTCTACCAAGTCTATGCCCGAAATTTCAGAATGACCTCTCACAAAGCAAGTTTAAATGAAATTTTCTTAGCTCTGAGGTGAGGAAACATCCTGAGACAGCAAATTTATAATGTCACATTGCTCAAAGAAGTACATCCCAGGCCTTAAAGGAAAGGAGACATTTTTTGTTTAAAAGGAAAACAAAACGTGGAGAAATGAAGTCAAAAGGATCCAGCTATTACTTTCATAAGATCACCTTCTCAACCATCATGGCAATATACACCCATAAGGAACTTACTATAACTACTGGAGATACAAGGTATCACTCCTCATGGACAGCTGTTGGCATTTTCTTTTACGTGATGCCTTAACAATTCACTAGCATAAACATTTTTACTTGGATTAAAACTGAGATCAAATCAAAATTGCAGTGCAAAATTATAGTTGAGGTTTCTACCCAAAGAGTAAATTTCATTACTTACAATTTTTAGTAGGGTGGAGCTATGGCTATATTAACAATAATAATACAAAATAAAGAATCCATTTCTGTTTCTGGTCTTTGGCTCAGGCTCAGGGTGCATGGAAGATCCTGGGCAATGCTGACTGGAGACTTTGACTCAAAGCCCAGCTGGGCCAACCAGGTAGAAGAAGAAAGAGACAAGGACAAGTGTGTCATGAGTGAGCTCCTCAGGGGGATTCCATTGGCCACAGGAGAGCCCAACAATGAGCCAGAGCTGCTACTGGGTGCTCCTCTCCCTGCCCCCGAGCAAGTCATCAACAGAAATATTAAAACCATCACTGAATATAAGGTGGAATAAGACAGCAAGAAGTTCAAGATTGTCCATACCTTCAGTATTGAAACTTGGAAGGCATCTAAGGCTGTTGCAAGAAGAACTGGAAGAAATTTGGCAGCTCACAGTTCGATCCCCCTGACCCAAATGTAGCCACCACTACAGTCAGCAATGATGTTTCTATGACGTCTATTACCAGCAAAGAGGACCTGAATTGCCAAGAGGAGGAAGACCCAATGAACAATCTGACGGGGCAGAAGACTGTGTCACATCAAATATGCAAGGATGACCACTGGACAACACATTGTCCCTACAAAGACACACTGGGACCTATGCAGAAGGAACTGGCCGAACAGCTGGGGCTGTCCACTGGGGAGAAGAAGATGCCTGCAGAGCTGGAGCCTGTACCGCAGCCCAGAGCAAGATAGGGAAATATGTACCCCCAAGTCTTCGAGAAGGAGCAAGTCACAGAGGGGAGTCTATGCAGCCCAACAGACAGGATGACAATGCCACCGTCTGAGTCACTAACCTGTCGGAAGATAGTCGAGAGAGTGACTTGCAGGAGCTGTTTCAGCCATTTGGTTCCATCTCCAGAATCTACCTGGCCAAGTACAAGACCACTGGCCAGTCCAAGGGCTTTGCCTTCATTAACTTCCATCAGCAGGAGGATGCTACTTGTGCCATTGCTGGTGTATCAAGCTTTGGCTATGACCGTTTCATTCTCAATGTGGAATGGGCCAAACCTTCAACCAACTGTAATTGCTTCATCCACTTACAACACAGTTGCCTGGATTAGAAAGGGACCTGACTCTGAGGGATGGGGCTGGAATGGAAGCCCCCTACTGGCCAAGGGCAATAAATATTCACATCTACCCCCCTCAAAAAAAAATAATACTACTAAATAATGGAGTTATTTTTAAGCTGTAGCACAATATTGAAGGTTGAAAGCATCCTTTGTACCCACTGGGTGCATAGAAAATATTTTGACACCTTTAACTCTTTTTTTTTTTTGGTTCTACCAGTACAACCTGCATTCATATTACATGTAACATGCTATTCTCTTTTTTTGTCTTTTTGGAGGGGGGAAGGCAAGGCAATTACGGTTAAGTAACTTGCCCAAGATCACACAGCTAGTAAGTGTTAAGTGTCTGAAGTCAGATTTAAACTCAGGTCCTCCTGATTCCTGGGCTGATGTTCTATTCACTGCACCACCTCACTGCCCTATAACATGCTATTCTTAATATTTTATATATATTTTTTTTAATAAATTTTTATTGATTTTTTTTCTGTTTTACATCTGCACAGGATCCCATGTATTCTTTCCCCTGCCCTTTCCAGAAAATCATCCCAGATGAGAGACAATGTTTTCTTGTTCTCGGAGAGAAAAAAATCAGCATAACTGATTGATACATTAAGAAAATCTGAAAATAAGTGGGAAGTGTAACATAAGTGGACCTCCAGCGAGGAGTAAATTGGGTTTGTCTTCTTTTATCTCTTCATATGAGTCCTACTTTATGGCTTTATTATATTAACTTCTGATTTTTTCATGTGCCGTTACTCTTTCCATTTACCCTGCTGTATTTACACGTATGTTGTTTTCTTTGCTCTGGTTGCTTCACTCTGCATCATTTCATATGAATACTTCTCTATTTTCATCTTATATAGTTTCTTACAGCACAGGAGTATTCTTTTACATTGATGTACCACAACTTGTTTAGCTATTCCCCATTCTTTGTTTCAAATTCCTAGCCCCCATAAAAGTGCTGCTTTAAATATTTCTGCGTATTTTTTTTTAATAATAGCTTTCTGGTAATATAAACTGGGTAATATAAAATCTGGTTCAAATGGTATCCCTTAGTCACTTTATTCTCAGAATTCCAAATTACTTTACAAAATGGTTGTGTAATTTCATAAGTTCACTAACAATGTATTAGAGTGCTTATCATCCCATAACCCCTCTAACATTGACTGTAAGGATTTTTTATCATTCTTGTCCATTTTCAAGGTATGACGTAAAATTTCAGAATTGTTTTTATTTGAATTTTTCTTATTATTAATAATTTGGGTTGTTTTTTCATGTTGTGAATTCTTTCCAGTTTTTTTCTTTTATTTTTCCAATTATGTGGGAAAACAATTTCTAACATTTTTTCTTTTAATTTTGAGTTCCAAATTCTCTCTCTCCCTCCCAGATGTAAATTCATCTAGTCCTGGCAATTTTTCTTAGGAAATTCATTGATGGTTTTTTCCATTTCTTTGTCTCAGAAAGGGTTACTTGAATATTCTATTTCCTCTTCTATTAATATGGACAGTTTATGTTTTTGAAAATATTCATCCATTTCCCTTAGATTGTCAACTTTATTATCATATAATTGAGCAAAATAGATTTTAATAATTGTATTTGTTATTATCATATAATTACCTTTTCATTTGGTGGTGAATTCATCCTTTTTATTTTTGATGCTGATAATTTAGTTTTCTTCTGTCTTTTTTTAAACAAATTGGCCAATGGTTCATCTATTTTATTTGTTTCTCCATAAAACCAACTCCTAGTTTTATTTATTAGTTCAATGGTTTTCTTACTTTAAATTTTATTAATCTCTCTTTTAATTTTCAGGATTTCCAATCCAGTTTTTCTTGAGTTTTTTTGGGGGGTGGGAGGGGTTGGTCTTTTTTGGAGAAGGAAAGGTAATTGGGGTTAGGTGACTTGCCCAAGATCACACAGCTAGTAAGGCTGAGGCTGCATTTGAACTCAGGTCTTCCTCACTCCAGAGTCAGTGCTCTATTCACTGCACCACTTAGCTGCCGCCAATCTAGTTTTTCTTTGAGAACTGTTTATGTCTTTTGAGTATCTCTTGGAGAATGGCCATAACTAATATGACAATATGACAGACATACACACAATACATATACACATACAATATATACACACACTATGATATACATGCATGCTTATTCAGACACACACAAAAGGATGGACAGATATATAGTTTATATATCTTGTGTACCAAGCCTTATCAGAGAAACTAGATAAAAAGACTATTTCTTATTCAACTATTTCCCTGCTTATCCTAAATACATCAGTGTCTGGGTGGGAGCTTTTCAATTTCAAGTAATCAAAGTTATCTTTTTTTTACATTTTGAAATTGTCTGTCTCTGGTTTGTTTAAGAATACATCTCCTATCCAAAGTTGTGAGTTATGTACACTTGATGGATTTATCTTCTAATTTTTTTATGGTTATTGTCCTTTGTTCTTGGAAAGGACTAAAATGGCATCACTATATAAAAGTCATGTTACAGTGTGTCCAACTGTGGCTAATGAAACCAATATGAGCTCAGAATGCTCTACCACAGGTCAGGCACAAATAGTCCATGTGAACATTTGAGGTGTGCTTTCTAAATTTACTCACCTCATGTTTCTTTTGAGCTACTTCAATTCTGTTTTGCTCATATAGCACAGAACCTTCTTTAATGCAAGTGTGACATGTGACAAGTCTTTTGCCAGTGTCTCCCATGTAAGGCAATCGGTTTCAAAGTTCTTCAGAGACTCCTTCGAGAGTGTCTTTGTATTACTTCCTCTCACCACCATAAGAGCACTTGTCTTGTGTGAGTTCTCCATAAAACAGTCTTTTAGGCAAGCATACATTTGACATTCAAACAATGTAGCCAACTCATTGGAGGTGCATTTCTCTGTAGTAGAGTTTGAATGCTTAGCAGTTTAGTTCAAGAAAGGATCTCAGTGTCTGGTATCTTATCCTCCCAGATGATCTTTAAAATTTTCCTAAGACAATTCAAATTTAAGTTATTCCGTTTCCTAGCATGGTGCTGGTATACTATCCAGATTTCACAGACATAAGGTCATGTATCCATTTCAAATTTATTGTGAAGTATGATATAAGGTGTTGATTTAAGCCTAATCTGGCAGACTGCTTATGAATTTTCCCAGCAGTGTTTACCAAATAGGGAGTGTTTCCCAAGGTAACTTGTGTTTTTCACTTTATGATCTTGATCCAACTTGTTACTTATTTGACCTAGCTTTATATTATCTACAAATCTACTGAGCATCCCTTCTCTTTCTTCAGCATCTTTCTCTTTCATTGATTGAAAATTGTTAAATATTGTAGGGTCAAGGGCATATTCCTATATATCTCATTGTGGTCAATAACATTACTGAGTAAGTAATCCTAGATATACTAGTATTATTAAGTGAATGGTAAAGTAGTCCTTGCCAGGTAACTCAGCTTGGAGCACACCCCTGAGAATGGGGAAGCTCCCAAAAAATTGAACCATGGCCCAATGGCCTAAATCCCTCCCAATATCCAGAAGGTGAAGGGACAGCTTATAGGGTGGAATTTTTTTACCATGGGATTCATGAACTTTTTCTTTAAAAAGTTTTAATAAATTTATTTCAATGTAATTGATTTTCTTTGTAATTCCATATATTTTATCTTATAACTTTAAATACATTATTCTGAGGCGTCTGTAAATTTCACTTGAATGGGTCTATAACACACAGACACACACATGCACCCAAGGACTATGGTTCATTAACTGATTTCAGGTCATGGCTTTAGGGAAGGTGAAGTCCCAAGAGAGTCACATAGATAGATCTCTGAAGGCAGGAGCCTGGGGCAAACCTGAAAAGTCACTTCTGCTGGTTTGCCCCCACGTCCATGACATCAGACAAAGAAAGCCCTGGTTTCCCTCTCTTCCCTCCTCAGTTATAGTTCTCTATATACCTTTTATGGTAACACTTTTTTGATGGTTTAGCCCTTCCCTGTTGGGCATACAAACTCCAAAATACGCAGCAATAAATGCTTTTATCTCAATTGCTAACGCCCTCCATCTCAAACTACCTGGCACTAAATCACTTTGCATACATTTTTATTTATTCAATTTATATATAAACTGTATATACTGATACATATACTTGTCTCATTCATTAGAATTTAAACTCTTCTACTCTGATCAATACAATGATCCACAACAATTCCAAAGGGCTCATAATGACGAATACCATCCACTTCCAGAGAGAGAATTGATGAATTCTGGGCACAAGGTTGAAGCATATCTTTTCACTTTGTTTTTCTTGTTTTTCTTTTACAACATGGCTAATATGGAAATATGTTTTGCATGACTTCATGTGTATACTAGGTAACATATTGCCTTCTCAATGGGGAGGGACTAGAGAGACAGAGAGCATTTACAACTGAAAATTTAAAAATGAATATAAAAAAGTAAGTCCCTTGCAAATGGGTTTTATTTCATTCTTTGTACTTGTATCTCCAGGATTGAACAAAATATCTGGCATATCATAAGCAATTAATGAATATCGATTGACTGATTATACTAATGTCCTCTCTTGTGGATGGAAAAAGACTGTTATAAAAATCTTGATGGATAATTTTTATCTTTTTTTTACCTGTTTTCCTACTTCTGTTTTCATTCTTAGATGTTCCCCAGATAATCTGGCTTAATTGTGCACTGTCTCAAGCTTTCTGAAAGTTCATTCCTTGCTGTTTTTAAGAAAATTTTGCTCACACTATTCACCCAATATATTTTGAAAATGTTAATGATTTATTTTTTCTTATATCTTATCATTTTACCCTTCCTCTGTCTTACTCTACCTTCTGGGAAAGAAAATCAATTAAGCAAAATTAGCAGATAGAATAGCTTTATGTAACAAATATAAATAATTTTGTCTTTACAAGCCCCCACCTCTGTGCCTTGAAGAATGTGTACTTCACTGTCTCTCATCTGAGGCCTTCACTAATCTTTCCACTAAACTTTCCACTAAACTTAAATAAACATTATGATTTAGAATTCAATTTACATTAATGAATCTTCACGTTTACCTTGGAGCAGATAAGTAGGATGGTGGATAGAAAACTGCACCTTAGAGGCAGGAAGATTCCTCTCACTGACTTCAAATCTGGCCTTAGACATTTTTTAATTGTATGATCCTGGACAAGTCACTTAACCATGTTTACCTCAATTCCTCATCTCTAAAATGAGCTGCAGAAGGAAATGGCAAACCTCTCCAGTATCTTTGCCCAGAAAATCCCAAATGGGGTCACAAAGAGTTGGATATGACTAAAACAACTAAACAATAACCACAAAAACATTTACATTGCTGAAGTACAGAGTATGCAACCCTTTTGTTTTGTTTATTTCACTCCATCAGTCCATACACATTTTCTGAATTCATTATATTTGTCATTACTTATAGACCAAAAATATTTCAATGCATTCATGTATATAGCTTTTTGTTTGCCATTTCACAATGTTTCTAAGTTCTTTGGTACCACAAAGACTGAATGCTATAAATATTTTAGCATATATTTGAATTCTGTTTCCATCTTTGATTTACTTGGGATAAATGCCCAATAATAAAGACAATGGATCAAACAGAATGAGTAATTAGTCACTCTTTTTTATGCAAAATTCCAAATTAAAATTCAGTGTGACTGGAACATTTCACAGTTCCAGCAACAGTATATCAAATGCACCTATCTTCCCACAGCTTCTCCAGCCTGGAGTGTTCTCTTCTTCCTCATCTTTTCAAATTTGCATTTTGGAAGGTGAAGTGTCAAATTTGTTTTCATTTTCATTTTTCTTCCTATTCAGTGATTTGTAGCATATTTTCATTTGATCTTTGTAATTCTTTTGAAATCTTTTCTTTGATCACATATCCTTTTAGGAATGGTACTTTGTGTTATATTTTTCAAAGTCTGAAGTCCTGTCTTAGTGATAATTTTTATGAATTTTTCACACTCTTATTTTTCTTTTGTCTTATCAATGCAAAATGCCTTCATTTTCTGAGGTCAACTTTGTCTGTTTTAGTTTTTGTAATCTTCTTTGTACTTTAGTTATGAATTCTCCCTCTGTCCATAGTTGTGAAAAGTACCTGATCTTCAGTTTTATAGTGGGACCTGTTAGGCTGCATATCCTTACAATATTTTACAAAGGACTTTCTGTTCTAAACTTGTATTGCCTTTGAGTATCACGTTCAGTTGTGTCCTCTTCAATTACTTTATATCAGTTAAATTTCTGCAGCAAAGGGTGATAATGTTGGTGTCTATTCCATATATTTCCATTTTTCCTCCTTATTTTAGTAAAACTGATTTGAGTTGTCTTGATTGCATGCAATATTTTGTTTTCATTCTTTTAATTTGATTTTGATTTCCCCTAACAATTCTACAACACCCACTTTAACAAACTGTCCCAAAGAGATTACATATAGCATTGCATCTTTATGGAATATGCAATATATATTGCATCTTTAAGAGGCAAAGGAGTCTTGGACTTTTACAATTTAATTGTCTTTCTTTGAGGAGTTCATGAATTGACTGAGTGCTTAATAAATATCCTATAGAATCTGTTACTTTTGAAAGCTTAAGAGAAATTGTTAAAAGACCAAGAGAAAACATTAAAAGAACTTCTTTCCTGTTTTAACTCTTATCTAGCAGGCTTTCCACTGTGCCAACTAGATAGAATAGAATGAAGTAGACAACAGGTAGTCGAGAAGACCTGAGTTCAAATGCAGCCTCAAACATTTTTCTCTTTGTGTGACCCTGAGCAAGTCACTTGGCTTCTTTCTGTCTCAGTTTCCACACCTGAAAATAGGGATAATGACAGCATCTACCTGTAATAGTAATCTGTTTAGCAGGATACTTAGCACTTAGTACTAAGTGCTAAGTGTAGAAGGGGCAAACCCTGTCCCATTGTTGAGAAGGCATGAACTCCCCTGTTGATGTGGAAGAAGGGGATTGGCTGAGGTGT
>JAQQSU010004711.1:0-14004 GCA_028627135.1 Pseudochirops cupreus
GAAGTGGGGTGATGGAGAGGGGGGCAGAGTCGGGGGGGAGGGCTGATGAATGTTCACATTTCTGTAGAGGGATAGGGACAGGGTGGAGAGTAGATGGAGGGGGCAGGATAGGAAGAAGGGACATGTAATCAGACTCTCACAGTGTGCTCACTATGGAGAGGTTCTGCGTAATTTCACATGTTCAGCCTGTATTTGATTGCTTATCCTTCCAGTGGGGGTGGATGATGAGGGAGGAAGAGAAAGAATCTAAAATCTAAAGTTCCATAATCATATGTTATAAATATATATATATATATATATATGTATGTATGTATATATATATATACATATATATGCAATTATTATTATTATTATTATTGACTACATCCAACTGGAAGTTGAGATACACAGGCACTGTGGTTGGATTACAGGCACTGTGGTTGGGAGATCCATCCTGCCCTACTGAAAAGTGACATAGGAGAAAACAGACTGGAGGAGGGGGGACACACTGGGATGGCTGTTTTGGGGTGGTGGGTAGGGGAAAGAAGGGGCAAAAATATGTAACTCAAAATCTTGTGGAAATGAATGATGCAAACTAAAATAAAATTTAAAAAAAGTTGTCTGTTGACCTACTTTTGAAGAAAATTACTTTCAGCTCTCTGTGAAGGACAGATTGGAGTAGACAGTGACTTGAAGAAGGAAATTCAATCAAAAGGTTACTTCAGTAGTCCAAGCAAGAAGATATAAAGGCCTGTCTTAGGGTAGTAATAGTGGGTATATAGGAGAAATGTGGAGCCAGAAGTGACAAGATTGGGCACATTATTGGGATGTGAGGTAAGTGAGGATGAGGAGTAAGGCATGACAACTGGGTTGTATGAACCTGGGTGACTGTAAGGAAGGTGATACTTTGTACAGGAACAGGGAAGTTTGAAATAGCGATAGATTTCAAAGAAAAAAAATAGACCTACTTTGAACATATTGTGTTCAAGATATAGGAAGAGTGTTAGATTTCCTTCTAAAGACCTTGTCACTAGCCCTGAGCTTTGTTTGCTTTCACTGGAGAAGAGTATAGCAGGCAGATTTTACCTAGAAAGGAGACCTTGTTATATATATTCATTCATTCATTTATATCCATAATTTCTTATGGAACATTTATATTCCATTAATATACTACAATTTGTTTATCTATTCTCCAATTAATGGGTGTGCACATTAGTTGTGTTTTTCTGTTCCTTTTTTTCATACTACAAACTTTTGCAAGTGTGCAAACTTTCCTTCTGCCTTTGATTTACTTTGAATGTGTACCTAGCAGGCTATTGTTGGATTAAGGAGTAGATACAATTCACTGACTTTTCTGGTATGATTCCATTTTTTTTCTAGAATAATTGAACCTATCCACACTTCCATCAATAGTGTATTAGTGTGCCTATGTACCAGATGGGGAGGTAGGTGGTGTAGTGGATAGAGTACTAAGGCTGGAGTCAGGAAGACTGATTTTCCTGAATTCAAATCTGACTTCAAATATTTTAGTAGCTGTGTGACCCTGTTCAAATCACTTAATCCTGTTTGCCTCAGTTTCCTTATTTTTAAAATGATCCAGAGAAGGAAATGGCAAGCCACTCTAGTATCTTTGATAAGAAAATCCCTAATGAGGTCAAAAAGAGTTGGACATGACTGAAAAATGACAGAACAATAAATGTACCACAGTCCCACCATCTTACCATTTTTATCTTTTGCAATCTTTGCCAGTCTGACAGGGATGAGACAAAATGTCACAGTTGTCTAAATCTGTATTTCTCTTATCATTAGTGATTTCAATCATTCATTCGTTTATAGTGGTAGTTGGTAGTTGACTTCTTATTTCAGAAATTATTAATATTCAGTGACAAATTAGCAATTCATCGTACAGAATGTTCCAAAAATCTTGATGTAGGTTTAAGCTTTAATAGCTATAATAACTTACAATTGCGCTAAGATTTTTGGGACACCCTCTTTAGCTTGGATAATTAGATTTTATCAAATATATTTGATGTGAATTTTTCCCAATGTCTTCTCCTTTCTAGCTCCACTGATTATGTTGATATAAAACCTATTCATTTTTTCTATTTTGTTTTACTTCTCCCATCACTGATCATTTCTTAAAGTACTTTATTCAACAATAGATCTGAAAGGCATCTCTAAAATTCTCTCATTCTCTCTCTCTCTCTCTCTCTCTCTGTCTGTCATAAAACCTTTTATGTTAACATTGTTCATCTATTTGGAGCTCATCTTAGTATATATAGAAGATATTGGAGAGATGTTACATTGTAATAGGAATATCACTGGACTTTTAAGTGAGAGAAACCTGTTTTCAAATCCTGCCTCTATACTTTCTAGCTGTGTGACTTTGGTTACATAAGTTAATTTCTCTCAGTCTGTTTCCTCCTCTGTAAGATGAAGATACTAATACCTTTTGCCCCAGAGGGCTGTTTTGAGGGTCAAATCAGATAAACTATGTCAGTACTTTATAAACATTAAAGCATTACATAAATGATAAGCTATTACTATTAAATTGGTGAAAATGTAATTTCTGCCAAGCTGCTCTCCAGTGCCAAAAGGTTCCACAGATTTTTTTGCAATAGTTGTTGTGCAAGAGTCCTTGGTGGAGTAGTTTTTGTTCTCAGTTGTATCAGATGTTTTGCTACTGTGTAGAATTGCTTCTGGATCTCACTTCTTTAATCTGTTCTATTGATCAGCTTTTCCATTTTTTAAGTCAGAGTCAAATAGTTTCTATGATTACTGCTTTGAAATACAGTTTTAGATCTGGTAATGCTTGTCTTTCTTCATTCCTGCTTTTTCTTATTATTTTCCTTCAGGTTTACAGTCTTTTGTTTCTCCAGAAGAATTATATTATTATGATGTCTAGTTCTATAATTTAATCCCATGGCGATTTGATTGGTGTGGATATGAATCTATAAATTAATTTAGGTAGGATCATCTTTCTTATTATATTGACTGTGCTTAACCATGAACGATGAATGTCTCTCTAATTATTTAAGTCATCTTTAATTTCTGTAAAGTATGTTTTACAGTTATATTCCTTGAAGGCTTAAGTGTATCTGCCTAGGTTGATTCTCAAATTCCTTTTGGATTTCATAGATAAATTGAATAGAATCTCTCTTTCCCCCCTCTTGCGGGTTTTGTCTCATACTTTTTTTCAGGTTTTTAAATGCTTTGTTGTTTATATTTCAGTTAAATTTCTCATTTTGTAAAGAACACATTGAAGTGTCCAGTAATTGTTGCTTTATAGTAGGTCATGTAACTTGGCCTTGAAAAATTTAGATACTATGAGATTTGATGCATATAGTCATAGTTAATATTATTTCATTATCTATGGTGCTTTGAAACATAATATACTTTCCTTTCTTATTTCTCTTAACTATGTCTATTTTTACTGTTACCTTTTCTGAGACGATGATGGTTTCCTCTTATTTGTTTTAGAATCATTTGAGACATAGTAGAGAGTTTCCTGATACTTCAATTTAAGTATAATGTTTACATTTTAAGTATTTCTTCTAAACAACAAATTATTGTTCTTGTATTTTGATCTTTCTTGCCACCCTTTTCCATTTTAATGGAAAAGTTCATCCCATTTCACATTCATGGCTGTTATTGTGAGTTTTCTTTTTCCTTTCATCACTTCCCATGACAATGTTTCCTCTTGTCCTCCAATCCCTTTTTAAAAAGAAAAAAAAGAGAAGGGAGAGAAAAGGAATCTAATTTATTAACAATTACCTGTAGTTGGAACAAGCTAATTCTTATCCTCTTCTTCCACTTGTACACTGAGTCTATTCTTTTCCCCATTTGTAATCAGACCTTTCTAGCTGGTTTGTTTTTCATTCAATGCTTTTTCTTTCAATAAAACCCACCATTTTATATTGTCTTATACCTTGATTCTCCTGTCTCATACCCTTTTGTCCCTTTCTTAACACAGTTCCCAATTTGTAATAATTGTTTTTTTTGATTGTGTGACACTTTACTGGGAACCAAAATAGAAAGTAGCTATTGTGTAGTAATTGACTATACTGGAGATTTATGTAGCCTAATATAGACAACTGAAGCAGATAGCTGAAAATAGTGAGTAGAGTACTGGGTCAAGAGCCAGAAATACCTGACTTTAAATTTGGTCTCAGATATTTATTAAGCTGAGTGGCCTTGGGTAAGTCATGTAACCTCTTTCTGCCTTATTTTTCTCATATATAAAATAGAGATTATAATAACACCTACTTCACATAGCTGTTGTGAAGATAAAAAACAAGGTGAGATAATATTTATAAGATATTTATATACCTTAAAGCATTATTTATATACATATCATTATTATTAAGGGAATTTCCATTATTTCAGTATGTTCTACTCATTTTTTTTTATTTACAAATTGATAAAAAAAAAAACCTCATGCTTAAGTTCATCTTTGCAAGATAAACCATTTTTGGGTGTTGACCTTTTAATTTTGCCTTTTTAGAATTCTGAGATTTTTCTGTCCATTCTCCTAATTACTGTACAGCTCTGAGTGGTTTTGACTGCCCTTCCTTGATATATACTCTATCCTGTCCTGGTATGTGATAGCCTGTGGATTTTGCTTATTTTCCATTCACCTTCTAATTTCAGTAGTTTTAGGATGATTTATTTTATGATTCAAAAACTTCTGTTCAGTTTCTTTTACTTCCATTTTGTTTCTTGAGAGCAGTAAGATATTTAAATTAAGTGTCCCCATCTTGTTTTCAGATCATTTATTTTTTAAAGCAGGTACTGTTTTTTCCTCTCCAATTTTCCTGTCCTTGGACTTTTATGTATTTCTTGTTTTATCATTGAATTTTTTAGATCTGGTTACTTTCTTTTTTTTTTTTCATGGCATACTCTTCTTTGATAAGTCTTTCTATCTTCTGTTCTAAATATGCATCTATGCATTTGTACGTATAAACATATGTTTATATTATAAATAAATAAACATATATATAATGAAACATTAAATGTATTAGGTAGCACTACTACAGATTTAAAAAATGATGCATTTGAATAAAATGAAACCCCTTACCCTCAAAGACAGTGTTATACTTTGACAATTGATAATGTAACTCAATTTTATATGATTCTGCTCAAGCTGAGACAAAGATTTTTAGAATTTACTGTTTTTGTTTTTTTTATTAATGAGTTTTATATTAGAAAGTATGGTAGACTTAGAATCTGGGTGTGTGGGTTCATATTCAAGCTTTGACCTTTGCTAGTTTTATGATAAAAAACAAGTCGTAATCTAAAGCTTAAGTTTTTGTCTCTAAAAAGTATGCTTGCATGGCTAATCTCCTAGGGGTATCATTGGTGCTTCATAAACCTTAAAGCATCATAAATATGAACTGTTATTAATAATTCCACTGACTTTGGCATATAGTTCATTATCATCACCATCAGAAGGTCTAACCTGTTACATTTCTGAGTCAGTCTACTATGACAGGAATCCCATTCTAGAAAATATCCTTCCAACAAAAACTTTATCAGAAAAGATTTTTCAGTTGTAAATAACATCTTTTAGAGCAATATATTATTGAAATACTAATACTACATCCTATGTTTGGAGGAAGTTGGAATGGTCCCATGTAGTACATGGGAATGAGATCTGACCTACAGTTCTGTTTTTACTGGGAAAAGGTATGATATAACCTGAGTATTATATTCTAGAATTCCTTAGGCTCAGATCTACTTTAATGTGATGACTTGGAGTCTCATATGCTTACCTTTCATATATTTGAAAAGATCACTTTTCATACAGATCCATTACCAGCCCTTAACGTGGCCTCTTTAATATTAAGGCAGAGGAAATGTTCCCAGGCAGAGGCTTATTATTGAAATCTACAAAGTGAATTCCAGTCAACCTGCACATTATATAATCACCACTTCTGAGCTTCCCTTGTGAATTAAGAATAAAATGAATGGGCGACTGGCTGTGTACTGGAAACGGCTATTCACTTAGGCATACATAACCTGCTCAAAGGGTGGGAGTAGGTCCTGTTGCTGAAGGAAATACTTTACATAAAAATGTCATTAAGGGAGAATCCTGGTGGGATATTATGGTATAATAATTTCAGTATTTTAGAAACCTGAACTTTGTTTTATAAAACAAAACAACCCCTTCCCTGGTAGGAGGCCACAATGAGTGAGAGTACTGTAACATTTTTTTCTTTATTTCTTTACCTAGTTTTACTGCTAGAAGCAATGCTATTGCTTGAGAAAGGCACTAAATCATACTGTTTGCTCTGCCCCATTATTTTATACACTTCATGTTGGAACTGGAAATACTTTCAAATAGAAATTTATATGGAAGCATTAAATAACATCAAGCTCAATGTGTTTCTTCAAGGATGAACTAACTGTTCGTATACAGTTTGTACTTAATAGCCTGGCGGATGGGTTTGGAAGAGCCTTTCAGGGCAGAAGGGGATGATATCTTCTGTACTTGCCAACACTCAAGCTGAAAGTTTTAACAACAACTGAAAAAAAAGTTGCGTTAAGCACATTGCTTTTTACAGTCTAATTTTTCTGGGAGCTATATTGATCAAAACTACTTTGGCAGCTGAAACAGAACAACAGAGTAATGTCCGAGTTCCTACATACGGCCAAATAATAGCCTAGTGTAGTAAATGAAAAGCAAGACAAAGAGGTCCTAAGAGAGCACATAAAACGTAGTATTACAGAATATTAAATCCACTGCAGATAGCCAGTAGCATATGAACAAAATTAAAATAGACAGTCTGAAGCTGCAAGCTGGGAAACATTAATTCGTTTCCCACTAATGTTTCCCTAATGGATAGCTCCAATGCATGATGGGGATTTATTTTTAAATAATGTTATTTCACCACTAACTGACCTTCCTGTCTGATCCAATTTACATAAGGAATGAGAATGCTTGTAAGGGAGAATTGTCTAAGAAAGAGAAACTTCATGAAGCCACATACCACAGATGTTCCCCAGGACAGGCACCTTGTTTTTGGAAGTGCCTGAGAAATGTATGGACCAGTGGTAAGTGAAGTTTAGTCAATGACTGAGGATGTAGTTCTGTAATGAATGACTGAAGATGTATGAAATAAGATTTGAATTTGATTAATTCAATAAGTCTATTCAAAGTAGAAGTCAATAGTGCAAATAGGAACTTAGGTGGATAAGTGTTTCTAGTGCAGTGTAGAAGAACAATTTCTGTCACTACTGAAATAATCAAGAAAAAAAGTGGGTTGTACATGCAACTTAGAAAATTATTTTGTTTGCTGTGATCAGAAAGAATATTCTGCTGGAGTCTCAGAGGGATAGACCTCTTATTCCTTGCATTAAAATAGTATTATGGGTATTCAATAGATAGATGGATAGATAGAAAGATAGATAGAGTTCATGGAACCTGTGTAGGTTTGTAAATAATTTTAGTATGTCTTTGAATTTGGATAGGAAAAGAGATTTTAGTTTTATTTTTTAAATAAAATTTCACATCTCCACAAATTATTTAAAAGCATTTTTTTTAATGAGAGAGGAGATCCATAATATTTAGCAGAAGTTGAAAGGGATCTATGACACACAAAAAATTTAAGAGCTCCAGATTAACAACTATATCTGTTTCTGTCCATATTCATATCCACATCCAAATCCATATCTCTATTAGTATCCATAATTGTATCTGTGTCTCTATCTCTCTATTTATTCATGTATAGAGTTAGTCTAGTCTTAAAATATTTGTGTGTGTGATGCATTTTTATGGACCACTTCAAGTATTTTTGGGAATTCTAACTAGAGGCCAGCCATAGTCACAGTTGGAGCTTTGTAGGTAACCCAAGTAAATGGTAGGCAAACAAAATGGAGAAGAATGTGTTACCTTTGGAAAACTGGTTCTAAATATTGATCTGAACGTCTCTTTAAAATTCCATAGCCCAAATTGTATTGCCAAACCCACTCCTTCACAGTCTAATGCCTACATACAGATTGGACTTTACACAAAGCCACAATTATGGTTTAACTGCCTGGACCTGACATATTGAATTAACTTTAAAAAGAAAGCACAACAAAATATATTTATATAGTTATGTTCTTTAAAGTTGCTGTGAATGCTGAAATAGCAAAATACTGAAACCATTGTTCTTAGAGCAAGTTCAGGGTTAGGTTCCTGCAAGCCTCTGGTCACAACATTTCCTTTAGCACTTTCCAGAACAGCCTCAGGTATAGACTGGAAGATTTTCTCTTTCTTTTTCTTGACATACAATTCATTAGCAATGAACACATGGCTAACAGCACTATAACTCATGCCTAAATAAAGCTTATCTAACAAATGTATTTTCTCCATAAAGCACATCACGGTCTTCTTATGCTTGCTAATTTTATCATCAGAAAAATTGTAGAATATTTTCAAATAAGGAGCGGCTAGATGGTACAATGAATAGGGCACCAGCCCTGGAGTCAGGAGGACCTGAGTTCAAATGTGGCCTCAGACACTTAAAACCAAACTAGCCATGTGACCTTGTGCAAGTCACTTAACCTCAATTGCCCTACCTTCCCACCTTCGAAAAAAAGAATTTTTTCAAATATATTAATGATATAATGAGGTAGGGGGACTGGCAATGAAATGAAGGCCCAGTAGAATTTTTGTATTAGATAGAACTTCTGAGATGATGAAGTCAAGCCAATTTACTTTACCTGTGGAGAACCTGAGGCCCTGAGATATGAAATTATTTGGGCAAATATCTAGTTGTTGAAAATTTGGGGAATTATTTGCACACATAGGAAACCATTCTACAGTGTTTTTTTTTTCTTCTGATGTCAAATTGCAAGAAGTGACTGTATATGGTTATGTAATAAGGCTAATTCTAATCAAGTTAAAAAGAAGTTAACTTTACTCTCAAATCTATTTTCATTCCTTTCAAATGCAGTCATTTTTAGCATTCTTGACTTGTTTCATGAAATAAGGAAAAGGAGTGATATAGCTATAGAAATGATGTGAAGATCACAAAAAGAATCAATGTTAATTTCCAGAAGACAAATGGAAAATGGAATATTTGATAATGAGCAGGAGGGAAAAATGCTCTTTGAGGATCAATCCTTAAGCTTGCATTCATGCTTTGGAAATGTCAAGTGCTAGGAAAACAGTAGAATTCAATTGTAATGTTTAATACAACACTAGAATCCTTCAAGAAGGTGCTATTTCTAGTTCTGCCTTAATTATGAGGTTTTATAAAGTCTTTGTGTTTTACTATTTAGTTTTACTATTCTGTTACATAGGAATATGTGAGAAGAAGGCAAATTTGGTTTTTTATTTAAAAAGAAAAGATCTTTCCCTCTTTGTTTTTCCTTATGATTCAGGTATTCCTCATTATATTCTCATGTCTCTTCTTACATTGAGCCCTGAAAACTCTTTTCAAGCTCAACTACTGAAAAATTTAATATATTTTTCCATTATTAGCCCCTCCTAAAGTAGACATAGTAAAGAGGTGAGATGGAAGTATAGGAAGACTTCCACACAAATTCCCCACCTCCACTCCTCTTCCTTTCCGTTCTCTACCTCTATAGATGTGACCTGGAACTCATGTTAAATTTCTTATTTAAAGAATGATTTTTCCTTGTCTTAGAATAGGCCCTTTGTTTTTGCTAAGAATTCTGCTTCCTTAACCCCCTCTGAAATCCCCAAACATGCAGCCTTGCAACTATCTTTACACTTACTCTATTACTTATTCCCAATGTGGAAACTTGATTTTCTTACCCTCATCTCTTTCCTCAGCAGTTCTCTGGAGTGCTGAGTTAACATTTTTGTTCTGTTGCCTTTATAAGGCTTGTGCTTTTAGATTTGAGGGCTCCCTCTTCACTTTTTTTTTTTAGTTTTTTTTTTCATTTCACTTTTATTTGCACTCTAATGTCATATTTACTCCAGCACCATAAACTTTTGTTTCTTCAGTTTCTTCTGGGATATCTTTTTCTTTTGAGCAACCTCCTCTTCTGGTTTAGGAACAATTTGTTCCTTTTCAGTAAGAATCATCTCAATATGGCAAGGAGAGCTCCTGTATGATTTGATTCCACCATGAGCCCTGTAAGTATGCAGTTGCATTTTGGGAGCCTTGCTAACCAGAATTTGCTCAATGACAAGAGAATCCACATCCAAACCCTTTAGTTGTGCATTACTCTCTGCATTTTTAAGCATATGCAGCAAGAATTCAGTGCTGTTTTTGGGCCACTGACCCTGTGTCCAACCCCATTGCTTAGCCTGGGCACACCTGACAACTCTACCATTATATCGACGGAAGGGAACACATTGTTTCTTCATTGTGACATCTTTCAAATACTTGGTAGCTTTTCGGATATGCATGCTCTTGATAGCCTGAGCTGTTTCACGGGTGTTCTTGAAGTGGACCCAGAAATTTGAACCCCTTGACTTGCATGATTTTGTGAGGTTTTTTGGATCAAAAAAGTACCTCACCATTTTAAATTATTACCTAGGACGGCTCAAGGGAAGAGGAAGAGCAAAGGCTTTTGGGAGACTTGATCCTCTCTTCACTTTAGTAAACATTTTTGGTGTGCCTCTCCTACCTGTCCCTTCTCAAGATGAAATAGTTTATATACACACACATATACATACATGCATACATACACACATGTATGTATATTTATCCGTTGATACATATTAATTCAACTGAGCATATATATTAAATATATATTCTGTGCCAGGCATTCAGGCACTTGAATGAATAAGAATATATTTATTAATCATTTACTGTGGACCAAGCACTGTTCTCACCCGTGGAGATACAAAGACAAAAATAAAAATAGTCCCTTCACTTAAGGAGCACATTTTCTAATAGGGAGAAACAACATGTGCACAGATAAGTAATTATAAATAAACAGAAAATTAAGACCCTGTGGAGTAATGGATAGAGAACTGCACTTGAAATCAGGAAAACCTACTTTCAAGTCTTTTCTCTGACATACATGGGCTGCATAAACTTGGGTAAGTTATTTAACCTCTTAGTACCTCAGGCAATTTTCTAAGACTTTCATGTGTGAAACTGGAGTAAACTCACATTGGTAGAAAGAATTTCCTTGTGGGAAGTTCCCTATGCCAATGAAATCACTGGTTTCATTCTAAAAAAGATTTCTGATGGGATGAGCTTAACTTTGAATGGGAGAAAGAGTTCCAAGAGGATTAAAAGTAGTGGTAAAGCAAATGTTCTCAACTGAAATAAAAGGTATGTTTTTCCTTAATATTAAAATATTTTTAATTAAAAGATCTGCTGCCTGAATATATGTATATATGCACATATATACATGTATATACATATATATGTATGTGCATATGGGTATACATACATACACACATATGTATATATATATCCACACCCACATACATAAAAATATATATATATCCACACGCACACATACATAAATACACATTCTGTATTCCTTTGCTCTTCCTTTGTTGATTGGGGATATGCACTGAAAACTAGACTTAATGATCAAATAAAAATCATTAAGATTGAAATGGAAGAAAATATATTAATTTATTCATTTTAAATCACAGCAGCCTTAAGTCAGATGCCCCTGACATGAAACCTTTGTTGTGTATTCTTAATCTGGGCAATGTAAACTTTTATAGAATTTTTTAAAACCCAGGGGATTTTAAAACAGAGCTTAATATGTGAATTTTTATGCTACTGATTCATGTTTCTCTAGGTTCACTTTATACCATATGGATACTCTTAATTGCCAATGAGAAAATGCATGTAAAATGAGAAACTTATGTTTGATTTGATTGCATGTCACTTTGATTTCAAAGATAAAGCTCTTTTACCTGATGAATGAATTGCTCTTGGTAAAATAGCTAATAAATGTTAAGTAATAAATATGTCCTCAGGGAATGTGCTCCTTTACAAAGTAATGTTGGCTTATCTGAACTTCAAGCTAATTGTAAGATGTGCACTTTCCCAAGAGAATTTGCCTTAGGTTTTCATTCAGTCAGCATTTGCAATAGAAATAATTACAAATATTTCACTATGCGTATATGCATTAGATATATGTATATAAGTATAATGTATAAATATAAATATGTATACTGTACATGTAAAGTATATATCTGTATATACATAGTAGGCATATGTATATTTGTATAGGCATACATGTACATGTATGTATATATGTGTCTTCTTTCCATTCCCTCATGGTGGTTTTCTCTTCAGCCAATCATGTCTCTTGATTTCTGTTTATATTAAATATCTTGATAATCCAGAGTTGACCAAATTACCCTTGGAGAAAATGGTGGCACCATTAAAATAGTTTGGAGAACAATCAAATAATGTTCCCTGTGGACAACACCGTTTGGTTTGCTGGATTCTTTTCTTATTTGGAGAGGAATAATTTCAGTTTAACAGCTGTCTATTTTGGCGCCTGTGCATTTGTTACTCTTCAAGACAGGCACCAAGAGAGACAGAATGAAGCCTGCCAATGGAGATTGTGCAATTCGTGGGGCAAAACATGCCAAGTAACTTGTTTCCTAATGCCGTATCTCTGTAGCTAAAATGAAATGGAAGGATAACCAATAAGGTAGCACATCAAATATTTAATGAGTGCCAACTATATTTCCAGGTACCATGGTCTTATGTGCTATGTCTTATGAATGCAAAGAGTGGATAATAATATTAGTAATACATAATACATAGAATGCTTTAAGGTTTACAAAACACTTAATAAATATGATAGGATTTTGTCCTCACCATAAATCTAGGAGGTAGACTTTACTATTATTCCAATTTTACAGAAGAGGAAGCTAAGGCTGAAAGAAGTCAAGTGACTTGCCTAGGGTAATGATGAGGATGATGACGACAGGAATTAATTATAAGACAATTACCATTAAAATAAAAAAAATAATAATATCAAGTGATTATTAGGAATCCTAAAATCTAAAATAACAATAAGAATATTATTAATAACATGTAGTGTCTACTGTGTGCGAGGCACTGTGCTAAATGCTTTACAAATATCATCTCATTTGATCCTCACAACACTCCTGGGAAATAAGAGCTATTATCATCCCCATTTTACAGTAAGGAAACTGAGGCAAGCAGAAGTTAAGTGACTACCCAGGATTATACAACCAGTGAGTGTTTGAGGCCAGATTTGAACTTTGGTGTTCTGACTTCAAGCCTAGCACTCTATCCATTGCATCTTGTAGCTGCCTGTTAAGAATCTGAGGAAGGATTCAAAATTTTATCTCCTTGACTCCAGCACATAATCCCTGCCCAATAGGAGGTAACAATACAGTAAGTGAGATAAAATAGTACTGGGAGGAAAAGATAAATGATAAGAAGTGTAGATAGTAAATGCTGTATCAGAGTCTGGAGAAGGAAGCTGTTATTGTGGGTTGTGCTGTTCAGGTGAAGTCTTACAGGAAGGTAAGATTTGAATTGGGCCTCAGGAAGTTAGCAGGAGTAGGTGGGAATGGCAATAGTACAGGAATAACAGTAAGAAAACTCATATCATGTTGAAGGAATGCTCAGATCCTTTTTTAGTTGGATCAGCACCTGTGTGTGTGTGTGTGTGTGTGTGTGTGTGTGTGTGTGTCCATCCATCCATCCATCTGTCTGTCTGTCTAGGGTAACTAGATGGCCCAGTTGATAGAGTGCCAGCCCTGCAGTCAGGAAGACTCATCTACCTAAGTTAAAATCAGGACTCAGACACCTATAAATTATGTGACCCTGGGCAAGTCACTTAACCCTCTTTGCCTCGATTTCCTCATCTATAAAATGAACTAGAGAAGTGTAAGGGTCACAAAATAGTGCCAGCTTGCAAATGGTAATGTTGAGACACAGGGATGTGTTTGAGGCCCAGGAATTAGTTGGGTCACGTGGAGGTCAGAGCATATTGTGCAGTCCCTGGCCAGGGGATGTTGCATTGCTCAGAACTTTCTTGTGTGGGTTGCCTGAGGTTCCTGATTGATGTCTCCACACCTTGGGGTCTTCATGCCATTGTAATTAC